>JAHWFO010088925.1:1798209-2038904 GCA_023313115.1 Rhysida immarginata
TCTCTCTCTCTCTCTCTCTCTCTCTCTCTCTCTCTCTCTCTCTCTCTCTCTTTCATTTTCCTCCTGTAGCTTAACACAAATTAAAATTACTCGACATGAGGTTTATTAAAATTCTACTCATAAACAAGTATGAGCTATTCCGTTAAGGAATACATTGAAATATTTTTTTTTGCTGCATTCTCATTTTATGAAACTTGTATTACTGCAAGCCTATTTCGATTTATTGGCTGATTTCAAATATACGGTATATTCGTTGAATATTTATGAAAAAAGTACCGAACGAACATGTGTGAGAATACGTTAAATATATCTTATTCTGTTGGTATTAATAATAAAATGTATTTTAAGAGGGTGCTCTTAGCTATACAATGCACGATTTCTCTAAAGGCAGGATTAAACTTTGAATCTTTAAAGGTGTATGTATAATGAGTATAATAGTATTAACTTTTTGTAACTTGCAGCGCAGGGAAACCCAATGGCAAAAATTTAATTCTCAGCTCTCCAACGCCCTTAAATTTTATCTAAATGCTTAAAACCTCTCGATAACCGACGGTTCCTAAACAGTTTTTTATTATTATTTTTCCTAAAATTGAAAGATTTAACATTTAAAGAAGAAAATGAGGTTAATGACTCTTGCTTATTCCTGTTGAGATTTGAAGACGTCAAAGCAAATTCTAATCGGCGACCAGACTTTTACATCGTTTTGTTTGGTCAAAAGAGGAAATTAGTTTTATATAAAGATGACGATTATTTTTTTCAAAATATTTATTTTCGAAACATACGGGCCTTCACCCACTTTTTAGGCAATAAGTGGATTCTGCGGTAGATGTCCGGTTATTATCAAGGCAATTTTGGATTTCCTCATGGGAACTAAGCCGCTTTCCAGAAAGACGCTTTGCAGGATCTAAACAAATTGTAATCTGATAGCGCGATATCTGGTGAATACCGCATGTGGGATAACACAACTCAGCCAAGTGCTTCTAAAGTTTTCTTTGACACGATTTGCGGCAAGACGTCTGGCATTGTCATGCTGGAGAACAACCTTGTCATGTCTTTTTTCATATTTCTGAAGTTTCTCTCACCTTCACGCTCCGGTCTGCACATTCTCTTTCAATGCACCTTTTCGCATATTCTGTACGTTTTTGATGCGCTTTCATGCTCTTCGTCTTCCACAGCGAAATCATTACTTTTGAATTGTCTGAACCACTTGTCTGCACTTGCTTTAGCCAGCATGTTCATCATAAGCTTCCGCAAGCAAACGGTGACTTTCAGCAGCAGTTTTCTTTATAAAGAAGAAATGCAGCAAAACTTCCCACACGTACTGCTTACTTGGCATTTTCAGTGCACTTTAAAAAAACCAAAACAGTCACGTGACTATTGAGAGGCCGCCGCCGGGGGCTTTTTTTATTTGCAATATAAGGCATGTAACATGTCATTCGAACGGGAATGACGAACACAAGACGAATATGACATTCTTTTCGATTTTCGAAATGCTAGGTCCGAGAAAATGACCCGCAAAGAGTAGTTCAATGACCCCTTATTACGAGCTTTAGCTAAAGCTATATAAATAATACTTATTAAATAAAAATAAAAATAAACAATAATTGACAAAATCTGTCTATATATATAAAGAAGGATGTTTGTGTGTGGGTTTGTTTGTGGGTTTGTGGGTTTGTTTTTTATACAAATCTACAGTTTTATTCCGATCTTGATGAAATTTTGGATACTTGACCTTCAAAGCATGAGCAAGATCACTGTCTACCTCAGATTTCGGAAAATAATAATTATCGATAAAAAATCGATATTCATATTAATGAGAAATATCTCATGACCAACAATGCAAGGCAAAGTTTGTACAATAATAGGTATCAACAATGGTATCAGCACGCATTTCACAAACACTCTGGATGGACCAACAATATATATCTCTTGACCAACAATGCAAGGAAAATTTTGTGCAACAATAGGTATCAACAATGGATCAACACGCAATTCACAAACACTCTTCACGGACCAATAATATATACCTCATGACCAACAATGAAAAGCAAAGTTTGTGCAATATAGATAAACTAGCAAAGGTACCCGTCGTTGCCCGGGATAATTACACTTGGATGTAAACAGAACAACCTCAAAAAATAAAATTAAATTTTGGAATATCTTAAAAATAAACACATGAAAATGCTTAGAATTAATACAGTAAAAATTCTTAATGAAAATTTCGAAAAAAATCTTTTGAAAGGCTCACAATGGTGCTGGACCTCTCCAAGGATGCCAATGCTAGTCTAAATAATTTCTTACTCACGTAATCTTACCTCAGATGTATACCTAGTGTTGTTGCAATTTCCACTTTTCTCTCGATGTGTTGAAGCAAAACTTGGCCATTCATCACTTTGTGCAGTCTAGCAGTCGCCGATTCTTTTATTTACTTGCTTCCCATTTGCTCAATACATCACGGAGCTAAAGGAGTGCTTCCTCTGTCGTCTTCCCACTCTTTCTCAATAGTCTGCTAACTCTCCATTATCTCCAGTTACTGATCATTTTTAAAGATTATCAAGAAATTGTACTAAAGTACTAAGAACTCTCTTTTCTAAGAAAGCCTGAATAACAGGAATTCTATGCATTGTTACAAATTGAAACTTATCCATATTACATCATCATTTTATGTTCATTGTTATAATTCTTGGAAAGATTGCTTTAACATTACATCATCATTCTGTGCTCATTGTTATTGGTGAATGGCGCGTTGATACCATTGTTGATGCGAACACAAAGGGCCTATTGTTGCACAAACTTTGCCTTGCATTGTTGGTCATGAGATATATATTGTTGGTTCATGCAGTGTGTTTGTGAATTGCGTGCTGATACCATTGTTGATACCTATTGTTGTACCAACTTTGCCTTGCATTGTTGGTCATGAGATATTTCTCATTAATATGCCTTTCCATATTGCTACAACATCATATATACATCTAAAGTCAGATTACGTGAGTAAGAAATTATTTAGACTAGCAGTGGCATCCTTGGAGAGGTCCATCCATTGTGAGCTTTTAAAAAACTTTTTTTCAAATTTTCATTAAGAATTTTTACTGTATTAATTTTAAGCGTTTTCATGTGTTTATTTTTAAGATATTTCAAAATTTATTCAAAAAAAAGTCCGAACCACGCCGTGGTTATCACCTAACTTATTTGGTAGCACCGCAGATCCAAACATTTCCTAAAAATACATTTTGACTATATTTTGGAAACTGAGATGCTGATAAAGTTTAATTCCAATAATTATTGATAATGAGTATAAAAGGATGATGCATTGACAGGACATAAATAAGTCATCATTTATCGAGGAGGCAAAGGAGTGACACATATCACCCTTGAGTTCCTATCAAACCTACAGGCGACTGGCAAAAATTTATGTGCCTGGAAAGGAAAGAGAAAGAACGAGTATTGGTCAGAGAAACTCTGCAACTAAAACAGAAAAAGCTATACGTGCGTTTGAAACATCTGAATAACAGGAGTTTCGAATAGAGCAACAACATTGTATAAGATCTTCTACGTCAAGGGCAAGAAAAACTTGATTCTAGAGTAACTGGTGTTGCTCCGCAGTGGTGAGGCAAGTCAAGAAGAGGTTAGGAAAAGTCCCAGTATATCACCAAGACTTCCTGTTTTTCGTCTTTTTATTAGAATGGATAATCCCTTTGCTCTGTGTTGTATTGACTGAGTTATTATTTACCCAATTGGGAATTATAATTTAATTTTTTGAGATTGTTCTCTTTACCTACAAGTGGAATTTTCCCGGGCAACGCCGGGTAACTCTGCTAGTAATTTAATAAATCTATCTATCTATGTATATAAAGAAGGATGTTTGTGGGTTTGTGGGTTTGTTTGTTTTTTTATACAAATCTACAATTTTATTCCGTTCTTGATAAAATTTCGCATACATGACCTTCAAAGCATGAGGAAGGTCACTGTCTACCTCAGATTTCGAAAAAATAATAATTATTGATAAAAAATCATGGTTATGGCAGGGCATATTAATGAGAAATATCTCATGACCAACAATGCAAATAAAAGTTTGTGCAACAATAGGCCCGTCGTGTTCGCATCAACAATGGTCTCAATGCGCAATTCACCAATAACAATGATCACAAAATTATTCAAAGAATTAAAACAAAGAACGTAAAATGATGATGCAATGACAGAACATTCGTTTCCAAGAATTATAACAATTATCCCTGTAATTATCCTGTTTTTCCTGCTTTTTTGGCAGTTTTATACGTGTTACCACATCCTACTATATTGCAGTTAATTGATATGTTTAAAATTAATTGGTATACCTATAATATAGCACAAAAGTAATACATAGTCCATTTTTAAAAGCTTTTATTTAACTTTAAAAAAAAACAAAAAACTTGCAATGTTAGTTTGTTTAGCTCAAATTTTGTAGTCAATATTAAACCAACTTCCCGACAAGCTAGGGTGCTGAAACTTTACACATATACACAGGATCGATAACAATGTATGTTAAAGAAAAGAGTTTTCAAATCGGTTCACTATTTCGTGTTCTAATTGTACTAATTTATTACTACGAATTGTCTAATTGCCACAAGAAACAATTCTTTATGGCGAGAGTTAAATGTATCTACTGTTTATTGTTGCAAAATTAAGCTTTATTTAGCTCACTAACGCCCATATTCACCAACAGCAGCTTAACCTGCTCTTTTGCAAGCAGGCTTAAAAAGTTCAACTTCGTTTTAACCTGATTGGTATTCACCAACATTTCATTGGCAAATGATAAATCTCTTACGCCCGTATTCAGTACGTTTTAAACTCGGATTCAAACGTGTTATATTCACCACGCGGTTAAGTCAACTTAAACGTCGCTGAGTTTAAGTTGCCTTCTACGGCCGCTTAAGTCGATCTTAGACTGAAGCGCATGCGCAATGTATCTTCAGCAACTCCAGCCAAAGAAAACCAACATGGAGGACGATATGCAGTCTTCGTACTTTGAAGACGTTTTGTTTCTAAACAAATTAATTCGTCGCAAACAAATTCATTAGTCACAAACAAATTCATTCATCGATAATATTTGCGAAATTTTCCACACATGAGACCAAAACGTCTTTCCCAAACTGAGAAAAATTACCGCCACATTGTTTAAATATAAATTTGCTTTTCTGTACACGTTAAAAGTAAATTTATTTTTACCACATTGTTGTTGCGACATTTTTACCACATTGTTGTTTATCGCCATGGCCATGCTTGCAATGAAATATGACCGTGACGTCAAGTCATATACGTGTCGTAGGTCACATGAAACTTTGAACCAATGACAGAAGGCGACACAACGACGTTTGGCTTACGCTACAGCTTACCCAAGTTGCTGCCTTGAAATGTTGAAGAATACCAATCAGGTTCAAACGAAGTTAAAATTTCAAGCCTCACTTGCAAAAGAGCGAGCTAAGCAGCTGTTGGTGACCTATGACCCGTATATGACCTGACGTCATGTAATATATTTCATTCCAAGCAAGGCCATGGCGACTAAACAACAGCGCGCTTGCTGGTCTCCTTCACGAAAGTTTCGTGCTATAACCAATAGTGCTTTCGAAAATCAACCTCGTCAAGTTGTACAAGGTAGATAATCTTTTTTTCTTATTAGATTCATCGTTTGCGACGAATGAATTTCTTTAGAAACAAAACTTCTTCCAAAGTAAGATGAGACTGCATATTGTCCTCCATGTTGTTTTTCTTTGACCGGAGTGGCTGGAGATAAACTGCGCATGCGCATCGGTCTAAGATCGACTTAAGCGGCCGTAGGAAGCAACTTAAACTCAGCGGCATTTAACTGCGTGGTGAATACGAGTTATGCTTAAACTCGAGTTTAAACTCATTTTAAAACGTGGTGAATACGGGCGTAAATAAAACATTATAAAAGTTTGGTTTGAAAAAACCCTTTCCTCTTATCTTGTTGCCTTTTGTTTTACCTTGTGCACGCATGTAAACTAAGGAGCTCTCCCGAAGCTAACGCAAGAAACGCTCACCAGAGTCCGCACACTTTGCGCTTGCACCTAACTTATAGCTCTTAATGTAGAGAACGCGATAACCTATGACAAATGTATAACTTTATAATAGACACCATACAAATTAGTTTGAGTTTGCAATTTCGTAGTGACCTGCCCACTGCGTATACCTAGTATTCCTCAAATATTCATACCAACGATATGAAATGAGTAGATCGCTCATGAGCTGCTTTCAGCGCCACCAACGCGTCCCCATTTGAAAGCCTGTCGGCCATTGCTTTGGTTGGCAAAAAATGGCCTTCATCGTATGTTTATGTTTGAAGTTTGCGTAGACAAACACAGTAAAACTCAATGCCGATTTCTTGTCTAGCTTTAAATTGTAGTAATAGATATATTAAAGGTTCACCACTGACCTTTCACAGGTGTGTTTTTATCTTTCTGCGTCTTAGAATGTAAAAATCCTGGTCATCTTTTATATCGTGGTTGTTGATACATAAAAGATGTCGATATTCAACCATGTTACCGTCGTTTCAGTGATACCAGAATGATTGTTTAGAGGTATTTATGAAATTATATACCGCATTCATTAAAAAGCTTCTAAATATGGGAGAGGTCGCTTAAGAAATTTCAGACTACAAGCACGATATTGGTGGGGGGAGGGAGCTTTCTCAGCTGGCGACAAAGCGGATATATAGTAATGGCGCTTTGGCTGGCGATGTTGTTCTGCCAACCACAGTAATGGCGCCTACACTAACAATAGAGATTAGTTCCACTTTTCGCCGCCTTCAAATTGCCCCACAGATGGTGGCCACACAAGCGATCTACTCATTTCATATCGTTGATTCATACCCCCTCTAATAACTGTAGTGCATCTGCATCATTGTACGAGACAAGGAATTTATATTGTTTTGTATATTAACGTGAACGTGAAGCAATAAAACAGATGTGAGAGTGGATAGAATCAAAGGAATTTCCATTGTTTATTTAAACCAACTGCAAGTAAAAGTCAAATATTCAAATTTAAAATTACATCTGCGTCACAGCTAAAGCTCCTTGGAATGCTTACAAGATTTTTCCCGACAGTGCTTTGCAACAATGATTTTTCTCTTCTAACGTTTATGGTAACTTTGATTAAGACGGGATAAATGGCTCTAGCAGTGAAAAGTACATAGGCGCAGTCAGGGCTGGACGCAGTAGTTTAAAACATTTAGACGTGCGAGCATTTCATTTCTCATTTCGCGCATGCTTAGAAAGATTCGTGTGAACGCTGCAATCGAATACGTAAATATATTTGCAGTGTTCGCCATTGCTGTATATAAAATATGACTGTAATATTAAACAACGAATTTTTATATTCTTCTTTTCAGCAAATTTGAAAATCGTTTTAGGAGTTAAATTCTTGTTTCTAATAAAACCACGGAATAGGTAAATTGAAGGATTTGTATTTTTTTGAATTTGAACTGATAAATTGTGTTGAACCTTGGTGTTATTGAGAGGCGAATTACTCAGAGTTCGAATCCAGTTAACCGATCAAGGATTTCGCATTTCACCTTAAAACTTGTACATTTTAGTCCTTGAGCTAATTCCAGTAAATCGAAGATATTTTCACATTAAAGGAATTCAGAACCATAAATTTTCAATAGATAATCAGATCACCAGATAATCAGATAACCATGATAATTTTTCAAACGAGACCTTTCAGTAAATCAATTGGAAAAATTGTTGAAATGTTGAAAAACAGATAGTTTAACCAAGAAACTTTCAGGTAATCGCGGCGAGCCCAGACCAATAGAGCCTTTGTGGACATGGAAGCATTACGCATTTGAAAGTTCCTGGTTGAGGAATTTTCTTTTCATCGACAATTTAAACATCTGAGATATGGATGGCGTGGTAATAAAATCTCATTAGAACATTCTTGAGTTGAGATAATTTTTGGTTGTCGAAATAATTTGATCACACAAAAAGACGGTTGAAATCGAATCAAAGTATTATTCATTAAATTTTGTTTTTGTTTAATTTTAATTAATTTAAATTTCTTGTGGAATTTCTTTTGGAATTTTTAATTCATTGTGCCGTGGCCTGGTGGGCTTCACTGAATGCACAACATCTGTGAAGTTAAGAAACACAAGGCACGGCTATTCACTGGATGGGCGACCATCAGTAACACACGATTCTTTACCCCGCGCGGGGGGGGCCGGGGGGCGGCGACCATCATACAGCAGTCGTCAAATCCAGATCCATCCAGGGACCCAACTCGTCGGCCTCTGGCCATACAGGCCCTGGATGGACGTATTGGATTCCATTTAAATTAAATAAAAATAAAATAAAAAAATAAAAAACTGATTTAGTACAGTTCTCAAATCTTAGGATATAAGTAAAGAAGTAAAATCCAAAAACTTGTTGGATGCAGCTCACCTGTTTAAACAACTCAGCCTGTTTAATCTTTATATCTGAATATTAATCATAAATTGCAATTAAAAGAAAGAAGCATTTGGGGAAATTAAACACATTAATTGCATAGGACAACAAAAAATAACTTTTTAAAAGCTTTCTTAACGTTAAAGCTGATTCTTATGCTTTTTTTTTTTGTTTTGATGCTGAATCCGTATCTGACCTCAGTTTTTTTCTATCACCCACAGATTTCTTGTTTTTCAATTTTTCAGTGAAGCACTTTAAATTTTTCAAAGTTTGGGAGTTTGGGGCTGATAAATTTCTTGTGACCCCAAAATATGGATACCTTAACACTGCAGCAACTTCTCTTCACAACCATTACTTTAACATTGCAGTCTCTATGTGCGTAACTTAGAAACAGAACGCGATAGAAAAACCTAAAAGCAGATTCGGATTCAGCACACAAAAACCACAAGAATAAGGCAAATTCATTCAAAAAGTTTTTTCATTGTTGGCCTGCGTTATTTACATATAATAGCGTAGCCAGAAATTCTTATTGGGGGAGGGGGGGGGTACTTAAGAAGCATGCTATATGAGTAGGCAACATTTTTTCTCAACTTTATTTCTGGTTTTCGCCTCTAGGAACGGTTTAGATAAAATAGCGCGCTCCCTACAAGATTTGATCTACCAAGATAAAAGGAAAACGACATCACAAACAGTTCCTTCGTTGCAATTTTCGACCCATGTGGAGGGCGGGGTGCGACTGCACCCGTTACTGACGGCCTATATATAATTAATGTATAACTTGGCCGCATGTATAACAGTATATGCGAGCCGCATGGCCGCTTCCTGTCTTCTTCTTCAGAAACATAAGATATTGGTTACTTCGGCATTGCTAATAATTTAACATTCTTAAAATTTCAATTATACACTGCTTAAAGCAAGACATTAAAGTTAGTAATCGAGTTGGAGAACGTGCTTGAACTGGGTCAGAAATTATCTTAGTCTTTGATTTCCAATCCCCCTTTAAAAATTGATACTGGATTTAAATGTTCTAGGAGGGAATATATATGGAACGGAATTCCAATTTCTACTTGTTTCTTTTTTCCCCAGGCTTCATCCACGTAGCGCAGTGCCCTTCCTCTAAGGAGAAACGCCATTTCTCTTTGCAAAAAGAAGACAAATAAGCCAATTCTATGTGACTTAACATAAAAACTCAGTGTATCTCCTCTTGACTTGGAGGGAAATTCTTCAGCAAACAATTTGCGTGTGCGAATGGGGAGGATGCAGTTGTCTGTCGGTTGCCGAGGCGACGCGTGTTAAGCCGACCTAGGTTCCCCGAGCGCCGCTTTTGATCGAAGCTGACACTTCCGTGCGCCCATGTTCAGAACTCCTCACCTGAAGACTGATGGCTTCCATTACCTGTTGTTTGACATGATTTCGAGATTTTTAGATAAATCAACACCTTGCTATTAAAATCGACTCTAGAGCAGTGAAACAACGCCTGTTGCAATTTGATGAAAATCCAAGATAGATTAATTAAGCGAGTTAAGTTAATTAACTGATAATATTGTGCTCCGGGTTGTTGCCTTTTTATTATTCATTTTTTGTTTGCTTTCAATAAGTAATTTTCTTTATAAATTTGGGATTTTCACTATAA
The DNA here is from genome assembly GCA_023313115.1 of Rhysida immarginata. Lineage (NCBI taxonomy): Eukaryota > Metazoa > Arthropoda > Chilopoda > Scolopendromorpha > Scolopendridae > Rhysida > Rhysida immarginata. The sequence goes on from JAHWFO010088925.1 coordinate 1,808,278, forward strand.
TTATAGTTATAGAAATTTTTTAAACATTTTGAATTAGATAATAAAATCTGTACGCAGTATGAAATGAAGGGATATTAAGCAACTGTCAATATTGATTTTTATGTTGTAATTATCTGGCATATTAGTATCACTTTTTAAGCACAACAACTTTTTAATTAATAAACTTTTTACTATTTTAAATTTTCACTCTTCGGTCAGTAATATGATAATTTTATGGGGATAGATTTATTAAAATTCAAGAAATTTAGTTTGCTAAGAAAATATTTTTTAGAAGGAGAGAAAGTATCATGGGTATTTTCATTGCGTGACTTGCACTCTTTTACACTTAAAGGTCAGGCTTGATAACGAATGAAAAAAGAAATTTTCATCATCTTCTTTAAATTGAGAGATCACTGCCTTTCAGTAATAGTAATACGCGTGTTTTTTATTGCAACTAGTTTTTTTGGTTTTAAACTATCGCTTTGATGTTTAGAATGAGAAGAAACCGACAGCCATTTGAACAGTTGGGCGCCTTTGAGAAGGATCGCATCGTAGGAATGCACGTCATATCGGTCGCGCAGATGTTAAAGTTGAACGCTGTTGGCGGCACTGGATACAAGGAAGTTATCGCTTACGACAAGTAGGCTCAGGAAGACCCACACATACTACAAGTAGAGAAGGCCGAATGATTCTCCGGCATGCGCGAAGTACACCAGTTGCCACAGTCCGGACATTAATCGAGTAGTGATCCCCTCCCTGCATCATCCTAAGGTGCCTGTATCATTAGCAGATGGCAACATGCTTCTGGATCGTAGGAAGATTGCCCCGACACTACAGCAACGCGGTCAGCGCCAAGATGAACGGTTTGTTATCACTCGCCGATCACCGTTGATCTTCATCAAAAGCACGTTGATGAGGTCTTTCGACCGGTGGCCATGCCTTTTGTGAATGCCCATCCCAGTGCTCTATTCCAGGAAAACATCGCTCCTCCTCATACCGCTGCCTAACCTAACCTAACCTCTTAGCCATAGACACCTTGCCGTCGCCAGACCTGTCTCCCAAAGAAAACCTATGGGATGCTACGGGACATTCTGTTAAGACTGCTGACACAAGATCTGCAAGAGCTAAAAGCCAAAGTTAAGTCTGCATGGGATGAGCTTATCTTATCTTGTACAGAGGGAGTTTTGCGCCATCCCAGTAACAGCCGAGATCCCAGTAACAGCTCGAGTGGTTTTACGAGATGACAGTAGCAGCCGGGACCGACGGCTTAACGTGCCCTCCGAAGCACGGGGGGTTCATGATGGAAGAGCTGCTGGCGGACGAACAAACCAGTAGCTATCACCAGCTGCTGGACATCCAGCACAGGTCACTCAGCAAATGGGTCAGACTAAAGTCTCCCAACAGCTGTGCCCCAAATAGCCGTCCGACCCCAGCAGTGGTCCTCAAGCCACTGGCTGTCACCCAGCCAGCAGCTGGTCGCGCCTGAAGTTGCTTATCTCCATCGATCAGCGAGCCAACCGACGAGACAACCAAGCCACGTCCACCCCCATGGGATGAGCTTAGTCAAGACTATACTAAGAGTTTGTACAACTCCATACAACGACGTGTGGCAGAATGCATTAGAAATAATGGCGGCCCAACATCGTATTGAGAGTTGTAATGATTTTGGTATTTTGACCAGTGAATTTTGTTATAGCCACGCTCATTGTTTAATCGTTTGCTTTTGTTGGTGAGACTAACTTCGTTTCAAATATCTTTTATGAGGGCTTCAAAGAGTGCCTAATTATTTTCAATTTTTTAAAGATCGTTATCGATCTACACTGAGCGGCCAGTTGGTAATATGGCATAGCAATTACTAAGTATCAGTTGGTCACATGCCAGTCGGTACCAATATAAAGAGAGAACACACCTGTCAACTGAATGTGGTTGACCGTCACTATGGGGAAAACAAAGGATCTGAGCGACTTCGAGCGTGGGAAGATAGAGGGCGCCAGGCGAGGTGGACTGAGTATTTCCGAAACCGCACGTCTTCTAGGCTTTTCTTGAACAACCATTTCAAGGGTTTACCAGAACTGGTTAAACAACCAATCAGACACAAGCCTGTGGTCGCAAACGACTCGTCAACCAAGGGTTGAGCAAAGGATGGGAATGTCACGACTCGCCAAATAACCGTAGAGTAAAACACTGGACCGCAGAATATCATTTCTGATTGTACTACATGCCGTACTTTGGCAAGGATAGGCTACATTAGCCGACGGCCAGTCCGGGTACCTTTGATCTCCACCCAAAACAGCAAAAAGCGTCTCCAATTTGCCAGTAATCCCAACACAGAACCATCGACGACTGGAAGAAGGTCTGCTGGTCGGATGAATCCCGTTTCCTATTGCACCATGTAGATGGCCGACGCAGAATTTGGAGATAACAGCATGAAGCGATGGACCCCTCCTTTCTGGTTCCACTGTTCAGGCTGGCAGAGGCTCTGTAATGGTCTGAGGAAGGTTTTCCTGGCATACTTTTGGTCCGCTGATACTTGTAGAACAACGCTTTAATGGTCAGGGCTACCTGAACATTGTTGCCGACACGTTCCCCCCCCCCCCCCATCGCAAGGCTCGTATCGTCATGGAATGGTTCCAGGAGCACGATAATGAATTCTATTTTCTCATCTGGCCACCACAGCCCCCGCATTTGAACCCAATCGAACATCTTTGGGATGACCTGGAACGGGTTATTCGAGGCATGGATCCAATAAGCATCAACTGGCAGCTGTTGCATTCGCATGAACAAACATCACGGAACAATGCTTGCAGCGGCTAATTGAATCCATACCACGGCGAATTCGTGCTATTATAGCTGCTAGGAGTGGCGCAAAATAGCATTAGGGGGTTGTTCCTAATAAACAGGCCACTCTGTGTATTGTCGAAACAAATTATATTTTTAGATACCCTTTAAGACTGCTAAATTTTAGACAGAATTCATACTTAGCTGGAACTTCCCTTTTAAGATAGCGCTAAAATTGCATCGTGACGTCACTTAAGAAATTTACAATTTTCTGGAGCAAAGTGTCCCTAAGAGGAACAAAGTAGCCCCAGTTTACGTTAGATAAATAAAATAAAAAAAAGCTTGAAGAGGTTAACTCTATTTCTATTCAATATAATGGGGCATTTGTCGCGTGGTTTTCTAAAATGTTTCATGAACTTATAAATAGCCCTGAATTTTTCTTTAAGTGCAGCAAGAAATGTTTATGCTTTAAAACCTTGTGCACTCTTTCAGTAGAATGCAAAATTAAAATTTAAAATATAGTAGTACCGTATATAAATAGAACCGCAAAAACCCTTACCGTCATCTATTCAAGGGTTCTTGAATCGAAAAGATGCATTGGTCTGCTAGAAGAAGAGAGAAAGGGAGGGAGACAGAGGGGGGGGGGAAAGAAAAGAAGAAAGAAGGAGAAGGGGGTAAATAGATTCAGTTGAAAGGGAAGAAATGCCGGATGGCAAAGGAGGCAAACGACCAGCAGTCACCCAGTCGGGGATACTTTTGTGCTTGGCAAATGTTAGGAAAGAGATTTAATTATACAGATGAATGATTTCTAATCATCCTAGACCCATTGTCATTACACAGTCTGATAAGTTCGATCTTAGGTAAAGGGACATGCCTCGATGCCATCGTAGCTTCTCTGGAGATTATGGAGGTATTCTTTTTATTTTTAATTTATTTTTTTATTTAATCAGATGCAAACGGAGAGAGAGATAGTCCCGTTCTTTATATTTTATTACATTTCAGGAATAGCAGATATTGATGATGATTTTGAAATGCACGAAAGCTTTTTCTTAAGCCGATGATCTAATCCGAAATCGTTGTTCGTCCATAATGACATTGGAGGAAGAGTTAAAGGTTAAACGAGTGTTGTTGTTCTGCTTCTTCCGAAATTGGAAGTTCTTCTTCCTCTCCTCTGAATCTGTTCTTTGGCATGTGGAAAACACTTCTTTTTTATTTCTTCTTTTTCGGGGATGTGGTTTAGGGGAAGCAGCTCATAGGAGAATTAAATTGCCACCTAATGACATAGAAAATGACAACAATCGGTGGCAGTGGAAACGACCGCCATTCTCAACTCGTCGTAGTCAGTCTCTCTTTCTTTTTTCTCTCGTACTTGTCCTCCTCCTCCACACTCCTTCCCCCTTTTCTTTGTTGATAAGATTCGTTTCTCAAACTATTTCCTATTCAGAATGGATGATTTCGAGAGGCGAAGGCGCCGAGGACTCCTCTCTCTAATGGTCTCGTCTGGATCTCGTGCCATGCGAGAGCCAATCGGGACGAGGGAAGAGAAATGCAATTTGAATGCCACTTCTTTTTCTTCCTTTATTTCCGACGTATAGTGTGCCACCGAATCCGGTTTCTTTCGAATCGGTTCGGAAGACGAATTTTTTATTGTTTCCATTTCATAAAAGGAGTATTGTAATAATAATAATAATGATAATCATGATAAAAGAAATTTATACGTTTTCAGAATTTATAATTTGTCAATTTTATTTTATTGAGCTAAAGAGACGTAACGAGAATTGAATAATTATATAAGAGAACGAAAATACATTTCTTTGCTTGTATGTGTGTAATTCCGCGTTTTAAATTCTTTTCATAGTGTTGTTTTCCGAACATAAAAGATTAGCGTCGCTTTTTTAAACACAATTTTGTAAGAAAAGTGCCTCCATGCCATCGTAGCTTCTCTGGATATTATGGAGGTTTTCTTTATATTTTTATTTTTTTACTTAATCAGATGCAAACAGATGGAGTCCTATTCTTTATGTTTTATTACATTACAGCATTAGCAGCTATTGATGATGATTTTGAATTGCACGAAAGCAATTTCTTAATCCGATCTAATCCGAAATCGTTGTTCGTCCAAAATGACATAGGAGGAAGCCTTAAAGGTTAAACGACTGCTGTTGTTCTTCTTCCGAATGATGTTCTATCCAAATGTCCATTATTTCAAGAATGGGAAAAGCGCGCGCTAGTAGATTGTTGGGAGAGACGAATCTTGCCAGCATGGAGAGTACACGCGATTTCTTCGATAAAGTAATTATTTTGCGTGCATTACATTTCCAGTAGCGTATGGTAGGGTGCATTCTCTCCTTCGGTTTAATCAAGGTCTATAAAAGGTCTTTTATAGACCTTGGTTTAATGACTTATTATATGCTGAAAAGCATATATTGGTTTCGCTCTGTTTGTGTGTCTGTCTGTCTGTCCGTCCGTCTGTATGTCCGACGATTTCTCGAGAATGCTTTAACTTTTTCAAGTTCTTTTTTCGCTGTTCGATAGAGACCCTTCCTGAGCTCACCTGATTAGTTTGTCGTCGAAATCGGTCTAACAGTCACGTGACTATTGAGACCCAAACCCCCCCCCCCATTAAATTTTTTTATTGGCAATATAAGGCATGTAATATGTCATTCGAACGGGAATGACGAGCACAAGACGAATATGACATTCTTTTCGATTTTCGAAATGCTACGTCCGAGAAAATGACCCCCAAAAAGTACTTCAATGACCCCTTATTACGAGCTTTAGCTAAAGCATGATCAGTATCTTTATGTGCCTGGCCAGCCATCGTTTGCACGAAAACGTGAAAATGGAAGAACTTAACAGCGATATATCAACTTTTGATGAGCTCTTGTGGACCCCTTCAAGCACGTGCACTAATGTTAAGAATATGAACTTAGGGCATGTAATATATCAATCGAATCCTACCGACGAGTCAAAGTGAATACAGTGTTACTTTTTGTTTATCATTTAAGCATTGTTGATGGCAGCCTGGAGCACGTGCCCGTAATGAAGCTTTCTTGATGCACGTGCTCATTTCGTTTTAAAATTCAGTGCTGTTAGGCCTATTGTTAAATGTGTTAATTAATGTTAGGGCGATGGTTAAAAATGGCTAAATAACGTTAGGCCTATATTTAAAATGACTAAATAATGTTAGGCCTGTTGTTAAAAATGGCTAATTAAAGTTAGGCCTATTGTAAAAAATGGCTAATTTATGTTAGGCCTAGAGTTAAAATGACTAAATAATGTTAGGCCTATAGTTCAAAATGGCTAATTAATGTTAGGCCTATTGTTAAAAATGGCTAATTTATGTTAGGCCTACAGTTAAAATGACTAAATAATGTTAGGCCTATTGTGAAAATTAGCTAATTAATGTTAGGCCTATTGTTAAAAATGGCTAATTAATATTAGGCTTATTGTTAAAATGGCTAATTGAAGTTAGGCCTATATTTTAAAATGACGTGAATGCATATAGAATCAAAAGTATTTCCACTGTTTATTTAAACCAAGTGGAAGTAAAAGTGAGATATTAAAATTACATCTGCGTCAGAGCTGAAGCTCCTTGGAATGCTTAAAAGATTTTACCCGGCAATGCTTTGAAACAATGGTTTTTCTCTCTTGACGTTCATGATAACTTTGATCTAGCAGCGGAAAGAACATAGACCCAGTAGTTTAAACATTTAGACGTGCGAGGATTTCATTCTCATTTCGCGCGCGTTTGGAAAGATTCGTGTGAGCGCTGCAATCGAATACGTAAATTTACATGCAGTTTTCGCCATTGCTGTATATAAAAATATTACAGTAATATTAAACAACAAATTTTTTTATTCTTCTTTTCAGCATATTTGAAAATCGTTTTACGAGTTATATTCTTGTTATAATCTTCCCGTCGGCATGATCATTTGAAATGTTAATTTTTCGGATCAGGTGGGAATTCTCTCTACTCATTGTAAATGAATTTTTCAGTTTGACGCAAAGATTTGTAGATCTCGTATAGATCGCCTTCTGTTAAATCCCATTTGCGACATTATGCAGCGAACTGTATCAGCCGCTTTGTTTGTCTGAATAGATATTGTATTGTACTTGACGAATGGTTGCACATTTTCTCGCAATCATAAGCTGGGATGCTTTCAAGTAAATATTTTTTGGTAACACACTATTAAAAAAAAGAACATTGTACTTTTTGAATCAACAACAGAAGCAATGCAGGAAAAGTTATGGGCAGTAAATAAAAAATATCCTAAGATTTTATAGGCTTTTATAATTTTAACAATGTCCTATCATATGGAGGCAGGAGCCTAAAGGCTCGAACACATCTACACGAAAACTGCGCGCACAGATTTCACCCGACAAAAAATGCGCAAGACACGTGCGACAAGATTAGACACACTTGCACGGAATTCATCCGACTGAACGTGCTTATAATTCAGGAAGCTAGCTACTTTTCTGTGGAAAAAATGGATTCCAATACTTTGAAGAGGCGAGAATTGCTTTTAAATCAGTAGAGAATATTATTATTAATATTTGTGCACTTCTATAATTAACTGTTCGTTGAAAGTTCTTAGATCATGTTCAGCTCTCGCTTCGACTGTATAGGCCTCCATTTTTTAATTATTAGTTATCGAAACTCAAAAGCAAATGATGACGTAGCCGCAGCGAGCAATGTGATTGGTTTTCATTTTCATCGAGGGAAGAAAGTCGGACGAGCTCAAAGTCACGCGTATCGTTCGCATGAGTCGTCCGACTAGTTCGTAAAGGATGATAAGTTGTCGCTTGAGTCGCGCACGACAACTTGTCGCGTGAAATCCGTGTATATGTGTTTGAGCCTTTAGACGAGGCATAGCAAACTACAGTATAAATTGAGATAAAGCACTTTTCTTATGTTGACTTTTGATAAGAACTTTTGGTTTTTAGTTGCTATATGCGAATCAGGTAAAACAGACTTTATCCGTGGTTATATAGGTCTCATGTGTCCATTCTTTGCACCGGCTGCACTGGATCCAGCCGCAAGTGAATGTTGTATGTGGTTCTTTGCAGTTTATGCAAAAACCATTCTGTTGTGGCAACGTTGTTAACTTTTTTTTCTTCTTTTTTGATGGTCCTTGTTTACTCCCTGCCAATGTTCTTTTGTACGGTCGACGAGGTGAGAAATTCAGCTTCCTGTTTATCTGATTCCCATCATCTAGCATCATAGAAATTTAGTGGCGAAATGTTGCTGTGAAAACAATCAATCTCTATACCAATCAAAATCGGATATTCATAGTTAAAATAAGATCTTTATATCTTCCAACAGTTAACCCGAGATATTGATGACACATTTTACTTAGAAGTGAATAAAACTTACCGAGTTGTTTTGTGGGAAATCGCATGCAGCTTCGGCCTCGACGATAACAACGGCTGCCTCCTTCGACGAAGTCCTGAAAACTAACAACAGGAAGCAGCAAATTTTTTTTAATTAGTTTGTCTTAAATCATTTAACTCTAATTTCCTACCCAGGTGTTTTTCACCAGCAGGAAGATCTCTTGCTGCTTTTTTCTCTTTTCGGATCACTTTTTGACCATAATGATGCAACTGATTTGGAAAAGCCGATAGTTGCACCAGCCGTCCGAGAGCTTGCTATCATCCATTTTTGGAAGTCGTTTGAATCATGAAGCTTTCTCATTCTATGGCAATTAACCATACAGACACAGAATTCTTTCCTGGCATTCCGGTTTTCATAACTACTTTAAGTCACACACTTGCTTACATCATTGAGACTGATGCGGTTTTCTTAATAATTTACATCTATTATCTTTTTCTATTGTCATGTTTACTGGCCCTTACGAAAAGTAAATTTCATACGAGACAGTTTAAAAGATCATCACAAAGATTTATAATAAATGAAAGAAAACTTTTTAACCACAACGAATAAGAGAAAAATATAACCTGAATACGCGCATTTCGAAAGCACTGCTTTCATCTTCGGCAGGAATCCTTGACTCCGTGAATCCACTCTGATGAAAGTGAACTGAAGTCAAACGACAATCGACAATTGACAATCGAACAGTGTAGTGTATCGGTATTCAAGTGGAACTTGAAGCATAGCTTCCATAATCTCACCCTTCATAATCATATTCCAAGGGAAATACACTGAGCTAGAAAAGAAGCCTGATGTACCCACAAGGGTCATCCAAAGTATGAAAGAAAATTGCCTCCTCTTGGTGGAGGAAAATTTGATTGACGACTGTCTAGACTAGAAGCAGACCACTAGTATTAGATAAAACACGACTTATGAAGTCCAGTAATCTGGAAATAAGACATTATCAATGTCTTCAAAATTGATATCAAGTAGATGCCTTGGATCACGATATCTCTTTCTATATATAGGATGCTTTAAAATGCCCGAGACTAGCTCGTTGCTATGATTTTCTATATTGGGCAGCATGGATTCCATGAGCCCTTGAACGTATTTGCCAATATGAGTCATGTTGAAGTCATTATAAATGGAGGAATTGCGAACAATTCTCCGATCTTTTTGCGCAATAGTCCTAAGGGTAACGTTTTGGAACGTTTGCAGTTCTTTCCATCTAGTTTTACATATTGTGGCCCAGACGGGCATACCATAGGTCAAGATAGTCCGAACAATGACCTTATAGAGTAGGAGTTTATTATCAATGTTTAGAGCACTATTCCGGCCCAGCAGAGCAATCAAGCTAAACTTGGCTCTCCTGGCCTTATTCAACGCATAAGTTGCGTGAGGAGTCCAGGTAAGTTTAGAGTCAATAACAACACCAAGATATTTATAAGTTTCAACCCAGTCCAGTTTTTTGCCATATAGTGTTAGAGAATCTAATGATCTCTTTCTCTTCTTGGAGACAAACATCGCCTTGCATTTGTCTACATTCAGGTTTAGCCTCCACTTGCTAAACCAGCTTTCACACTCCTTTAGAGCCTTCTGCAGCCGCGAGACTACTACGGCTGGTTGACGAGCACAGGTCAGTATAGCAGCGTCATCTGCGTAAAAAAAGAGCTTACATTTAGAAGGACTTGGAAAGTCTCGCATAAAATAATTGAATAATACTGGCCCCAGGACTGAACCCTGTGGGACACCAGCTTTTACTTCATACATATGAGATAGACTATCTCCAACTCTGGCCTGAAAGAACCGGTTGGAGAGAAACGAGTGTATCAGAGTAATTATGTCTTGAGGAAATCCATCCATAATCATTTTAAAAATAAGACCATCGTGCCAGACTTGGTCGAAGGCTTTGTGTACATCGAGAAAAACGACCCCACAGTACATAGAGAGATTAAGGGGCTCATTGATATCCGCTGCTAGCCTCCATGTTTGGAGTTGGCAGGAATGGTTTGAGCGAAAGCCAAATTGTTCATCGCGGATGAGATCGTTGGCATCACAGTGCTCAATGAATCTCTTGAGAATTGTTTTTTCCAGGATTTTGGAAATTGATGGTAACAAGCTGATGGGCCTGTAGCTAACAGGATTTGCAGGATTTTGTCCTGGCTTAGGAATGCTTAAGACAACTGATTGCTTCCAAGCATCCGGGAAGTAAGTGTTCTTCCAGCAGTCGTTAATCACTTTTGCAATATCTTGAATTGTATTTGGAGGTAAATTTTTCAAAGCAGTGTTCTTAATAGAGTCTTTACCTGGAGCTTTTCTCGTTTTTAAATTTTTAATGATGCTTAGGACTTCATTTACATCAATGCTAAGTTTTGGGAATTCATTGCCGTGAATATTATAGAAGCCAGTTATGCAGGATTTTACTTTCTCGGACATATCAAGTCCTATTTGCCGACCATCAGTAGGCGTGACAAACTGTTCTGAGAGTGAGCTTGCAATAAGCTGCGCTTTATCATCATCATTCGTGATGAATTTGCCATTTTGGGCTAACAGAGGTGGGATATTAATGGCTTTCTTGTTTTGCAAGGCTCGAACCATGCACCACATAGAGTTATCGTGGGTCGACAGACTCTTAACTTTATCATTCCATCTGTCATTACGAAGTGCTTTTACCTCCTCGTGAACTCTTCTAGTGAGCCTATTATATTTGGTCTTAAGCCATGAATCACGAGTTCGGTACCACTGCCTTCTAACCTTATTCCTTTGCTCAATTAATTGTTTGATTTCTGGGGTGAGATCAAGGTGATCAGCTCGCTTCGACTCTAAGGGCGAAGCACTAGAGTCAATAGCTGCTTTTATACGTTCAGTAAGCCTTTTCACATTGGTATCAATGTCGCTCGTACTATGTACGTTATTTAGTGGGTCGTCATCATTTTTGAGAATTTCTCTAAAAAATTTCCAGTCTTGTTTGAGCCTCAGTTCTTCTTTGAGGTCAATGTTTACGTTATCAAAATTTAGTGCAACTGGTTTATGGTCTGAGGATAGATCATTGACAGTATAGATACTGAATGATTTGTAGAAGCCCTTCAACAACACAATATCAAGTACATCACTTGAAGGAGAATGATCACAATAATATGTATCATCCACAGGGCCTACTGCAATAATATCAGATTGCTTTTGCACGTAGCCATACAAAAGGACACCGTTTTGGTTATGGCATCTTGAATTCCAGTGCGAGTGCTTAGCGTTCAGGTCTCCCGCCATAATAACGGGAATATTCCCGGAAAACAGCTCGTCGAGCTCGTTGGCATCGAATTTATGCTTGGGCGCATTATATAGAGCCACTAGTTTCACTTCTCCCAGTGTGGCATCAGTAATGATAGCAGAGGCAGCTTCCATTCCCATATAGTCTCGGGTTGGTTCCTCCCGATGATGAATGCCTTTCTTAATAATAATTGCTGACCCACCTGACGGGGACTTTACTGTAGTGGGAAGAATTCTGTCTTTACGATAGACACAGTAACCAGGTAGCCTGAAGTCGCGGCCTGGCCTTAAGTGTGTCTCACATAGAAATGCTATGTCTATATCCCATTGGGTTAGGAAGTTGTAAAACTCAATACGCCTCCGGGGGACCCCCCTGGCGTTCCATATTACGCAACGAAGTTTACCTCGATTTGTAATAGAATAACATCGATCAGCCATACTGTCAGTGTTTATTCGTAAGTATTCCACTCATCAGTGGCATTTTCTTGCCCAGTTCGTTTAACAAATTGCATACACTGCCAATTTGTTTATACATTTCTTGAAAATCATTCACGTTAATGCTCTTATCTTGTTTAGAGACCATTGAGGCATAGGAAATCTCCGGGGACACTTTAGCACTTTGCACTCTCCTGACTTGCGGATATTTTGGACATTTTGTGTAACTGGAGGTGTGTTGTCCATTACATCGAATACATTTTGGGGGATCTTGTCCTTTTACATTTGGGCAGTCTTTTGACTGATGATCTTTAGCGCATTTGTTACAACGGGGGGATTCCGTGCAACCCAAAGATACATGGCCAAATCGCAAACAATTATAGCATTGTAAAGGTTTCTTATTACCTCGAAACATTTCAACACTGACAGCTAAAGGCCCTATGCGGGTCACATTTTTAAGTGTCTTATTGTGTTCAGTGTTTGATAACAGAACCAGAATCATGGGCATATCAATTGATCCTTTGGCTTTTTTAAGCCTAATCACTTTCTCAGGGAAGTAGTTGGCCTTTTTCAGGTCTTCATTAAAATCGTTAAGGTCATAGGTCACGTCTACATTTCGTATAACGTATTTGAGGACTTTTTCCGATTTAAGTTGATGATGCTGAATCTTTAGCACGTTATCAGCCTTAATGCCAGACACCAATTTACTATGAGTTTCCTCATCATGACACCTTATTTTGATCGTCTCTGCTCTGCCTGTGTGTACAGTAATTAGGTTAATCGCCACATGCTTTTGAATCTCGCCCAGGATTTGCTTGATTGGCTGACCGTGAGTACGTATTATGATTGGCGGAATATAGGAGCTGCTCTTGGTATTTGGCTTTTCAACATTTTTTCGCTGTTCGGACTTGCTTTCTCGAAAGGCAACAGCGATTGTATCATTTATATCAACAACATCCTTAATGTTGTCAATTTTCAACCCGGAATGAAGTTAAACGACGGAAAAACGGTATTTATAGCGAAAATTAACGATAAACAAACCAATCCGAGAAGAGTAAGTAAAGATACATTAACGGAAAGAGATGCAGGAGCCCTGATTGGTTAAAGTCGTCCACCAGTAGATTAGTGATGAATCACCATTCGGTCCCTTAAGCAGTGTTTTCGAAATGCGCGTATCCAGGTTGTATTTTTCTGTTATTCGTTGTGGTTAAATAGTTTTCTTTCATTTATTATAATAATAATTATCCACATAATATTTTTTCCTTGGTTTTAAGACATCACTATAGTGTTTTTCTACCATTAGTATTATCAATCACAAAGATTGTTGTAATGTTTATACGTTTGTGCAATCAATTGAGCTTTGAATGATTTTTGTAGTATTAATTAACCAGCTTTACAGTAGAATAGTTTCTTGAAGCCACTCCTAAGTTATTCAATCACATCTGCTTTCTTCTTAATAGAAGTCAAATTGGAATTGCGGTAAAATAATTTTTCGTTTAGTTAATTTATTTTCTATGAAACTGGATGATAGAAGCTGGAAAATAAAACTTTCCTCCCCGTTTTCTTTAAGAGTCTGCTATTTTTTGGAATACTTTAAGGCAAGAGTTTCGAACTCATTGCGAGAAACGCTTGAATTACGGTGACATCGGATCGCAATTCTTCAGATGAACTGACGCAAATGATGGTGTAAAATATAGATCGGTGCGAAAAATAAATTTCTCCTCGTAATTCGCACTCTCGAGCAATCCTGGCGCAAAACGAGATCGCTGTCTGAATATATCGCTCGTGAAGATGAAGGAAAGGATGTGTAAAAATAGAACAGGTTGCCGGCGCAAAAAAAAGAGAGATTTGCGTTGTGAGAGGAAGAAAGATCAGCCGTGGTTGCTCGCGGTTTATTTATTTAGTTTCTTTTGTTTGTTCCGTTATGTTTTCGATATTTGATCTAAACATGACGGATAACTCAGCCGGTAAATACATTAGAGATTGGTTTGTTTGTTTAACTCACTTGGATTGTTAAATGCTTAAACTAAATATTTAACAAGCCAGGCAACCGAAATGCCCAGGACCGATAGGATTTTCTAGAGTCTGAATAGGTTATAAAATGAAAAGGAAATCATTTGATTATTAAAAAACCGTTAGTTGTTAGGTTTACGTGTTGTTGCTAAGGTAAGCCGTAGTCCTAAAGAACTCGTGTAGTTCTATGGAATAAAATTGTAATACCAAAAAGGTTAAATGGAGAGTGTAGTAATTTTTTATACAGGGTGTATTAGGTTCGATGGTCATAAAGTACCTAGCGTTGTTCTCCGCAAAATTCTAAGTATATTTTTCCTTATCCATTTTTCAAAATTCTCAAAAAAAATGCTTGAAATCGTTATCCAAAGTTTGGCTATTATGACGTAATTCTAAGCCTTCTGACGTAATGAGTCCTAATGACTATTTACGATATTTCCTATCAGCATTGAATCAGTTTGGCAGCTTTGATGATTTTTAGCTATGATTTTTCGTTAATTTAAAATATCAATTCATTACGGCATGGATGAATTACGTCAGAAGGCTTATTAGAATTACGTCATAATATTCTAATAAACATCGAACCTGATACACCTTGTATATTCGAGAAACTATTAAAAATTCTTACTACGTATTGTTAAACATAATAAAATCTTGTAAACATTCCAAGGAGGAGCTTTAGAAGTAGAAATACATTTATACGTTTATTAAAAAGAAATTAATCCTCCCCCCCGCCTCCCGAGTAGGATAAGGCAAGTCATCTATTTTTACCCCTTCATCTGCACTTTTACCTCTCCCCAAGTTTTTTTTAATCAATAAATTGATTTTCTCGAACGTAATATGTATAAAATGTAAAAAACCTCGTATCTTCTTTCCTTTCTCATCATTTCCGAACATATGATATATCACATGCCAGATGTTGCCATAGTTCTAAGGACCAAGTGACTGCCACCACCGCAAATCCGATCCCACTGGAACAATTGGGCCTAAACTTCATAGTAATGTAGATCTTGCCTAGAGGAATCTGGATACTGGATTTGAGCCTTTACGTACCTAAATAGCACATAGATATGTTGCCCTCTCTGAATCCCACCCCCGTAATTCCGACCCCCGTATACCAATCTAAACCAAACTAAATAGAGCAGATGGACATGCCCATAGTAAACTACATTCCGAATTTCAACCTTCTACCTCAAAAATACGTAGAAATTATGAAGGGGACGGACTGACATTATAAAACCAATAAATAGCTCCATTCTTATTCTATTTACGAGAAAATCGGAAATTTTTTTTCCAGCTCCTTTATTATAGACAGAGTGGGTACACTATATTTCAATGTGGTCCCCATCTTATCCATGCATTTACGCCATCGAGTCGGGAAGGCATGGATACCTCGGGAAAAAAAAAATCTTCATATAATGGAGATCTTGATTATTTCACTCCTTTATATAGACCTTTTGGTCCCCTCTAATTTTCACCCCCAAAACTCCGCCCATAGTGGGCTAATCAAAACCAAACTAAATAGTGAATGTACACATGCCCATAGTAAGCTACATTCCGAATTTCAACCTTCTACCTCAAAAAATGTAGAAATGATGAAGGGTGATTCAAATCGTGTATAAAATAAAACCAATAAGTAGCTCCATTTTTCCGCTACTTAATAAGCTTATAGATTATGAGCACTTGAGCAATCGTGCGTCGACAAAGCGATTTCACGTGCGCCGCAATGTCAATAATGCTTAAAAGATGAACAGAAAGTAACAATGTATTCCTTCTTGACAAATCGATTGTTATATGACATGCCAGTATTTTTGAATTCTTTACACTCACTGTTTTAGCACGTGAATTCGACCTGAAAGGGTCCACGAAAAATTCTGAAAGTTGATACGGCCGAGCTAAGATTTTGATAGTCATATTTCTGAAAACAGAATTTGAAAAAGTTAATCCGTTTTCAAGTTATCGTGCAAACGGCTGCCGATAAGCTCCTAATAAGCATCAATTGTTAATTCCTTCTGCGTAAGCATCTACGAGGGTTGGGGCAAAAGTCATGGCAACTATTTTTTTTTTTGAAGATACCAGTCCGGTTGGAAAATGTAACATTACGTAACGAGTTATTTAGTATTATATGCCATATCTTAGAACTAAAACTTTGATATATTCATTTGATATATACTCATCATATTCATTCATGACCCGTCATTTGGATTCGTTTAATATATTGCATGCCATAGCTTACCATGGAAAGTTTCCAATGGTGTCATAATGGTATCTTTAGAATCCGTACCGTTTAACCAATTTTGACTATAATTGACTGGTTAGGTGGAAATAAATTACTTTCCACATCTACCATAAGGCCATTGGTCTGGCAGCTCTATATTGGCAATGTTTTCTTTATCCGGAGACATCATGAAGACTCCTTTCTTTTCGCTCCCATTCTAACTTCATCCACCCTTTAATTCACCCGTCCTTAGGAGTTGCTTAATATCTTACATGCCATATCCTATCATAAAAAATTTCCAATGGTACTATAATAGTATGAGTATTACCATATCGTAATAGTACCACTGAGGAAATTTCGACAATCTTGATTGAGTGGAAGGTCTCGTTCAATTTTGTAACATTTTACTGTAGGGGAATAAAGGAAAAGCAATAATCTTCCAGTTATAACAACGAAGGCCATTTTTATACAGGGTATTCGGAAAGTATAGGATAATAATTACATTGTGTGATTCTGTCCATCAATCTGAACTAAACGATGCTTATAGAAAATATCTAAAACTACAAAATTTAGGGTCTAAAAAATGGCGTCGTTACCTCGATTATGAACTGTCCGAGGCCAACGAGATAAGGCCTGGAACAACGCCTCCTATGAAGAAAGCCTCGGCACTGAAACGTCATACATTGTTATATCATCATATGTGGCCAAATTTAGAGCTTATTATTGATAGAAATGCGATTAACGAAGAACGAAGTGTCATGATGTAACAATATACGACGTTTCAGTGCGGAGGCTTTCTTTATAGGAGGCGTTGCCTGGAAGCGAAAAAGTCACCTGACCAACTGGGAGCTAGCAGCAATCCAACATTCAATCCAACAAGCACTGTTTTTCTTTTTGTTGGAAACAATGAAGGTTGGATTGTTGCTATCACCCAGTTGGCCAGATGACTTTTCGCTTTCTGGCCTTATGTCGTTGGCTTCGTGAACTGTCCGTAGCTTACGAAAAAGACACGCTCTGGCACTGAAAAGTCACCTGACCAAGATAAATCTAGCAACAATATAACCTAACCCTCATTGTTTCCATCTCTGATTTTAACAAGCAGTGGGTTTTTTTTCGTTTTTTGGAAATAATGAAGTTTGGATTGTTGCTTGACCAGGTGAATTTTCAACAATGGGGCCTGTCTTTCTCGTTGGCCTCAGCTTAGATTAAAAGATGTTTTCTGCCAGCTTTCTAGCCTTGTAAAAACTGGATTTCTTGAGGTCAAAAATTCATATTTAAAGAAAATAACTGTTCAACGTAAAAGCGTCGCTTTTTTTCCATGATGACTCACAAATTCGTTTATGGGTTGTTAATTTATACACGAAAAATGTTATTAGAATGAAAAGTGGAAGGAAGGAAGACGAGTCGAAGGTGTCTCAAAATATTTATCCCCCCTTTCCGTCTTGAAATCAGTGAAGGAATTTCTTCACGCTCAACCAGATCTATGTTTAAAGTTAATTAGAGTGCTGAGACTTGACTCATGGTGCTTTGAGTGTCATCCAGTGACCTTTTAAGATGCAATTAGAATTAGCCAATAGCTTTCAAATTATAGGAAATGCAATTAAGAAGCCTCACTCAGCTCTCCTTCTCTCTCTCTCTCTCTCTCTCTCTCTCTCTCTCTCTCTCTCTCTCTTTCTCCCTCCGTTTTCCTCTTTTCTCTCTCATTTACTTTTTGCCCTTCTTAATTCTAATGATCAATTAACATGACTTTGGAGAGGCATTGAGCCACATAGTCTCTCCTTGTAATCGGACGTCATTTGGTAGTGTACATCGATTTTGACAGGGGGAAAAAACGAGCTCTTTAAATAAAAAAAGTTTCACTGTAAAAAAAAAATAGTGCATTCTATACTGTTCAATAATCTGGAAAACTAAATTACTGAGGATATAATGGGATTGAGTTTCATAGTTTTTAATTATGGGTTCTGCATTAAACTAAGCAAAAACGAGAAGTTTTACTTTTGACATATTTTGTAGTGAAAATGAAAGCAAACGGTCAGCATATTTTATGTAAAAATTAAAGCAGCTTATTTTATGTAAATATGAAATAGGATATAGATGAAGGAAGGATGCCACTTTTCCACAAAAGAATTTTAATAATCTTCATAAATGTATACATTTCAACTACCAGTAGTCATCATCAGTATACTGTGGAAAAGTGGCATCCTTCCTTCATCTATACACAAGTATCGACAGATCATAAGGTCAGATATATATATATTTTATGAAATAGGATTTAAAATGTATATAAATGCCGGCCTTAAATAAAAATAAAAACATTATATTAAAATAGATTTTGAGTCGTTTTCCAGATAAAGTAGTTACCCTAACTGAAACCAATGAAATACAAGGGGCAGTCAAAAAGTTACCGGGATTTCTCAACAGACGGCGAACGAGCGATAAGATAGCGCGCCCACATTTGTGGAAGGTAGAACAGCATCTTTGCTCGCAAGAGAATAAGGCTTGACAGGTGACATGAGTGATGGTCGTCCGTGTCAATTTCGCAATTCGAACAGGGTGCGAACATGAATTTCAAGCGCAAATTGGGTTGTTACGGACCATTTCTACATGCAAGTGGGAGCGACGCGACAAGTAGCAGGGACAGTGGTTTCTGCATCAGAATAAGGCACCGAGCCACAAGTTCAGAAATTCCTCGCTAACAAAAACATTCCTGTCACCCTCAGCCACCGTGCTCTTCGGATGTTCCTCCTAGTGACATTTTGCTGTTACCGACTCTGAAAATGGGCCTGAAGGGGACTTCAAGTCGAATGCAACGACCGAGCTACGGAAGATTTCACAAGAAGCCTTCCACCGATGCCTCCAAGAACGACAGATTCAACGCAGCAGGTTTGTGAGCAGGATGCTACTTTGAAGGAGATTGGGTAAACATTGCTATATACCGTCATTCCGGGAAATGTTTGACCGTCCCTCGTAGTTCTGCCAATTGAATCGAATTTGCCATAATTCTGTCTTTTTTTCATATGCTCCTCTAAAGAAGGCACAGGAACGTAGCGGAAGCATGAAATATTGACAAGTCCGGTTTGATTGAGGTTCATTTTGTACATTCGCTTGCCCACGACTTTATTTTCAAATTTTTGCCCATTTACAAATCTACGTGCTGAACGACCCCGAAAACTCAAATCCTTGTGGACTAATCTTAGCCAAACTATATGGTTATATAGGTCTCTAGATGGATTTACATAATTACACATTCCTAGACCATAGGTTGTCGAAAATGTAAACATCACAGAGTTAGTAGCTCTATGCTTCCGCTGCTTAATAATTTGCGTAACATCACTTCACGTTTTAATACACTATGCTAACATGCTCTGTTTACTGTTAACAGAAAATTTAAGAACATCATTGCATTTTATACTATTAAAGTTATAAAAATTGCTATTTAAGAAATTACTGAATTGGTACGATCTACAGCTGAAGCCCGCATTGTTAAGTAAACTTGCTTTTGTGGGCTTCGCTGCGCATCACAACTGTCTATGAGGAAGTAGCCAACTTACAGGGTCGGGATACATTACTGCTAGTATCCGGAATTTCCACCTTTGGTGGCAAGCACAGCAGCTAGTCGACGTGGCAGAGAGTCAATAAGTCCTCGGAAATTGGTTGCAGGTATCTGGGACCATTCGGTGATCAGTGCATCCCGTAATTCCATCACCGTGCATGGTGGAGGGTCCAGCTTGCGGACATGGCGATCGAGATGGTCCCACAAATGTTCAGTGGGGTTGAGATTCGGGGAGTTTGGTGGCCATGGGAGTAGCTTGAATTCATCCTCATGCTCCTCGAACCAGTCGTAGACAATTTTGGCAGTATGGCAGGGAACATTGTCCTGTTGAAAGGTGCCATCACCCTGAGGAAACACCGTCGACATGAAGGGGTGTATCTGGTATGCGACGAACGTCAGGTAACGAACAGCATTCAGTGTACCCTCCAGTGGTATCAGTGGACTCGGACCATACCATCACACACATCCCCGAAACAGTCTGTCGTCGGCCAACGATGGTGTCGGATGCCTGTTCTCAGATGCTTCCTGACGAATTCTCCATCGTCCGTCCACTCTGTTCACCAGAAACCGCGACTCGTCAGAGAAAGCAAACCATTGCCACTCGGCCGAGGTCCAATGGCGATAGTCCATTGCGAATTGGAGGCGTTTTCGGCGATGCACAGGCGTCAACATGGGGGCTGTTACCATACACCTGCTCCGGAGCCCCAACCTCAAGAGGGATCGTTGCACTGTCTTGGTGCTGACGCGCTTAGTGGCTCCACTGTTCATTTGCTGTGTCAGTCGCTAAACAGTGGCACGCCGATTGGTCTTGGCCAGGCGTTTTAACCGACGCTCGCCTCTAGGATCGATGGCCCGTGGGGCCCCACAGTTACCTCTTCGGTTGCTCGAAACTGTCTGGTTCGTCCAGTCGCGGTACACCTTCACAAAGGCAGCCCTAGAGCAGTTCACAAAGGTGGCTCGATAGCCAATGATCAGTTCTGAAATGCTGCCCCCCCCCCTCCTTGGCCCGATAGCCAATGATCATCCCCTTTTGGAGGTCCGACAGGTCACTTGCTCTGCCCATGACGGCGACAATTGCTGTGTTAACGGATGCTACTACACGTCTGCTGTTGTCAGATTTTAATGATATGCAATGATTTTGCATCTGCATATCATGGGACGTTCCAACATGTTCGAGGAGAAGTGGTCATATTAATGTGTCCCGACCATGTATAACAGTAACTAACCTGTATGTAAACCAAAGATTTTTGACTTCTAATTAGAAGGCTAATTTTCTGTTTCCATTTATTAGCATTAATCTAAAAGAAAATGCACTTTTCAAAGTACTCCTCCCTTCAGTTGTTTGACAAAATTCTTTCGAGCGTATCAAGCGAACTTTGAAAGCGAATTTTCCTCAACGCGAAGAAGAATATATAAGAAGAACTGAAAAGTCACCAGAGACAAAATGGGGCTGAATGGTGAGGAATGCAAAAACAAGTTTGGTTAGGTTATTTTGGGCTAATACTCTGTTATAGAATTTTCCACACTCGTTCGTGCTTGTCGTAATGCAATGTCAGCACCAACCGGATGGAGGCAATTGTGGATCTTTCCTCGCTGTCAACATAATAAGTGTAAAAGCATAAAATACAAGGTCTTTACACAGATTACGTTCTACTGGCCACAGTAATGACGCCTACACTAACAATAGAGATTAGTTCCACTTTTCGCCGGCTTCAAATTGCCCCAAAGATCGCTCATGAGCTGCTTTCAGCGCCACCAACGCGTCCCCATTTGAAAGCCTGTCGGCCATTGCTTTGGTTGGCAAAAAATGGCCTTCAACGTATGTTTACGTTTGAAGTTTGCGTATACAAATACAGTACAACTCAATGCCGATTTCTTGTCTAGTTTTAAATTGTATATTAAAGGTTCACCACTGACCTTTCACAGGTGTGCTTTTATCTTTCTGCGTCTTAAAATGCTTTTCTCAAGTAAAAATCCTAGTCATCTTTTATATCGTGGTTGTTGATACATAAAAGATGTCGATATTCAACCATGTTACCGTCGTTTCAGTGATAACGGAATGATTGTTTAGAGTTATTTATGAAATTATATACCGCATTTATTAAAAAGCATCTAAATTTGGGAGAGGTCGCTTAAGAAATTTCAGACTACAAGCACGATGTTGGTGGGTGAGGGGGGGGGGGGGCTTTCTCAGCTGGCCACAAAGCGGATATATAGTAATGGCGTTTTGGCTGGCGATGTTGTTCTGCCAACCACAGTAATGGCGCCTACACTAACAATAGAGATTAGTTCCACTTTTCGCCGCCTTCAAATTGCCCCAAAGATGGCGGCTACATAAGCGATCTACTCATTTCATATCGTTGGTGCTCTAGCTTTCGAACGCTTCCGAATTTTCGACTTCAGTTTTCGCCATTCGACAACTTAGGAAAATCGGAAGACTGAGTTCGTTGGTGGAAAAAATCGGTGAACTACTTCCGGTTCAAAACGTCAAAAATAATATAGGGACCACGTTTTTCACTATACAATTCCATGTATAAATGGCCTGTGCATTGCCAAATGCTGTTCTCCCTTTGGCACTCCATAGCTAAAGCAGAGAAAAGGCTTGTTAATTAAGTGAAGACACGTGATTGTCTTCCTTGATGGTCAATATCAGTCAGAACTGGTTCAAGGGTATGTGGTTTTAGTGGTATCATTAAGGTCCACTGGAAATTTTCAATGCTAACATGTGGCATGTATTATATCAAACAGCTTGAAATAACATGATTGAATATTAACGTAAAATTATTGATAGTTGAAATTGGTTCAAAGGTACCTGCTTTTCGTGGACCCATTATGGTTCATTGGAACTTTCAATGCTAAAATATGGCATGTAATATATCAAACGACTTGGAATGATCTGCCATGAATGAACACAACGTAAAATTAATGAGTCGAAATTTGTTCCAAGGCAGCTGGTTTCATGGAACCATAAAGGTTCATTAGAACTTACAATGCCAAAATATTGTATGTATTATATCAAACGACTTGGAATGATCTGTCATGAATGAATATAACGTAAAATTAATGGTAGTCGAAATTGGTTCCATCATTCGTTTTTTAATGATATGAAACTTTTAATCATTATGAAACTATTGGAAACTTTCACTGCTAAGATATGGCATGCAACTACTTACGCCTTATATTATCAATAGTTAGTTTGTGTTAGGCAAATTTTAACAATAGCAAGTGGCTACTCATTCCTTCAATGATACATGCTTACGTAGAAAAGCGTTGGCAATAGATTTTGAAGAAAGATTATTAAATAGGAATGCTAACAAATTAAAGGATTCGTATATGTTCTAATCTATAGAGAAATGCAACTTTCTCCGTTTAACTTTTCAGGTAGTTTTATTCAGTTTGAACTATACCTTTCCCTTAGAAGTACGCCTTGCTTAGCAACCAGAGTCTTCCTTCGCAACCTCATCTAATTTATAACAATGAAAGGCTTCTTTAGAAATCAAATGCTTTCCTTTTCGTTCTCTATTTCTTTAAAATCCTATCGGTCCTGGGCATTTCGGTTGTCTGACTTGTTATTATTATTAATTTTTTTAATAAAGTATCTTAGTGATTTCTTGCAGTAGTATTGGTAAGCATGTTCATGGAATTAGTTCGGGCTGTTTTCGATTCCCTTCCTTCAACCCATTTTTATTAGGCGGTTGTTTGTGGATACTGTAACTCTATCCAATCAAATAATTTTCCAGTTTCAACTATACACGCCCAGTCAAACTTCCGTTGAAAAGCGTATAGTGAAGTTAGGTTGTCTCGTCGTTATCTTTTGGAAATTAATAAAATGGTTTCAAATTTTAAGAAAATTGACCTTAGAATTCGAACCCTTTCATGTGACATTTTTGATCGACTATTATCTTCTTTTTGTTCTACACTAATTGCACTCTTTGATTTCGTTATGCTTTTAGAGTAATTGCCAATTATCTCATGGCAAAACAAAAAGTTTTATAACTTTTAATCTTTTATTCTGTTTTCTTTGTTTCATATCTTAAATTATTTTCTGTTTTCTGGTTATTTTGTCGACTCGTTATTTTCCCTTTTTCCCCTTTTGGGATGCTGTATATTAAATAAATAATAATTATTTAGTAGCCATAAAGAGGCAGGAAAGTAGCGGAATCCTGAATTCATCGAAACTGGCTGCCTTAAACATATAAAAAAGAGGATTAAAAGCTGAGTAGAAAATGAAATAGAAAATGGGAAAAAATGTAAGACGTAAAGAAATATTCCGCTTTTTAATTTCCATTTTATAGATTTTTTGCCGCCTTTTGAATTCCTCAATTTTTATTCTCATTTTTTATGATAAACATACTCGGAAGAGCTTATTTATTCGAAAGTAGTATTTCTCGTTTTCAATGAAATGACATGTCGTATACCACATTTTTCCTAAAGGTCACGCGACCAATAAAGCCATATAGGCGAGAGCGGGTAACAGTGAGACACGGGGAACAGTGCGACATTCAATGTAGCATCCAGAATAGACATCACCAGCAACTAGTGCTACCATAGCTAAAAGGTGAACTTAATCATCTATGCACCCATCTAGTTTCAGTTCTCTAGGATCCCTGCAGGCTCAAGAAAACTGACATGCGTAAGTTAAGGTTAGTAATGTAAATTTTCTTGATTGCCAATTACAGTACATTATTCACCACGTTTATAGCAGTTGATAAAAAGATAGCTTTATATGGAATGCTTATTCATTAAGCTTTCTGAAATCTATAAGCGATTTAAAAATGAAATGGAAACTTAGGCCTACAGGCTTGAAAAATTAAACCATGTAGTGTGGGAAACAGTGAGACAAATGATTTGGGGAACAGTGAGACGGGTTTCTCAGTGTTACCCACCACAGCATGTTTAATTCTGCGTGATGTAGTATATCAAAGAATCATTATTGTTTGGCAAAAGAATTTCATATTTTATATTTTCATTAAATCACAATAGTTATAAAATTTTAAGCCAACATATTATTCTTCTTTTTGTACTCCTTTTCAGTGTTAATGTATGATTTTAATCTTTCAAAGTTTTTTTAAATTCAGAAGAATAAGTTGTAATTCAATTGATAATTATTCTGATAATTTTAAATCAAAATAAATGCACCAAAAAAGCATGTCTCATTGTTCCCCCCTTGTTGTCTCATTCTTCTCCAACCTTGGGGAAGAGTGAGACAATGTGTTTCAGATTTGTTTGATTTTTTTTCATCGAAGGTTTTTCATAATAAAATCTGAAATTAAATTATGTCATAGCTGTATAAGTTTAGTATTTCACAGAAAAAATTCGTTGCATTTGATCCATCGTAACATGAAAAAACTGCTTTAGAAAAAAGTGTGTCTCACTGTTACCCACTCTCCCCTACCACATGTTCAGACCATTCAAGCTGGGATAATCCGGACTCGCCTTATATTATCAATTCATATCGTGAATAAAGGAATCTAAGACCTATAAACCAAATTTTAATTTTTTACTTGCCCATATTCCGCATGGACCAGACCTACTTCCATAACTCCACCGAAGTTAACCAATTCCACCAGACTTAAACAGTAAACTAGGATATCCCCACAGCAGGCGTAGGCCATATTGCAACTTTCTACGTCAAAAGATTTCGAAAATTTGAACAAATCGACAGATAGATGGACGGGCTCAGCAGACTTATTGAGCAGCTCCAACTTATGGTTACTTTAAGCACGATCGTTTGTAAAAGTACTGTAAATCATTGTGTTAGCCAAGAGTAGTTTTAACACGATGCATTGCAGAGCTGTTGGTGATCATAATAACGTAATGTTTATTTTTACCAGTCAAATAAATCTGCGATTATTCGGTATTGTTGTTCGGAGTAGTGCCCAAGGCACACGTGCTTTTTTTCTTTTCTTTTTGGCTATACCAATCTCTATCTCTCTATCTCTCTTTCTCTCTATCTCTCTATCTCTCTCCTATTCCTCTTTTATACTTTGGGTGTCGAGGAAGTTAAATAACTTAATTACTTACTTACTCATCAAAGCCGCTTATCTGTTAGCTCGCGATCTTCCGCCATCAGGCGCATGTCCTCAGTGGTGATGTCCAAGCGACTCGAACCTAGATTCTCCATGTAGTCTAGTCACCTGGCTCGAGGTCGACCCCTCCTTCATCTCTTACCACCGGCTTGGAGAATAGAAACTGCTTAGGAAGTCCAGTTTGCGGCATCCGTATCACATGGCCATACCAATGCAACCGAAAAAGTACCTCTCAAGAAGAGCGGCTTAACATCTAAAGAATTTCTTATTGAGCTGCTGCGAACTCTGTCTAGTAGTGTAACATCTGCCACACCTCTCAGGGATCTCATTTTGATCGCTTGCACCCGCGATTCAACTCTTTCGGTCATTACCCATGATTCAAGATTCGTAGTAGAGAATGGAGACAAAGATTGATTTGAAACATAGAGCTTGCCTCGTCTGATACAACTTGCTGTCCGAGCATCCAGTTCTCTGTTCTTCAGCCTATCACTCGTGAATGCATTTTCCAGATATTTGAATACTTCTCCACCTGTCTCGATGGGGCTCCCCTAACATGGACAGTGCCCTGAGCAGGCTGTCTTAAAAGGACCAGAACCTCAGTTTAAGCGATTTCTTCCTAGTCTCTTCACACTTGGCTGCAAACCGATCTAGTGCATATTGAAGGTCAGTGCCAGAAGACCCGAGGAAGACAAGGTCATCAGCAAAGAGCAACCTCTACTATTGGATCTATTTGATTCTCTAGCAGGTGAAGGCTTTGCTTGGTCTTCCAAACTTGTTAAACAAACACAAAAATCCATGGCCTGATTCGAATCTGCGGCTCGCTGCTCTCGAGAACAAGACACGACAGCTGGCTATACAGTAAACAAATATTATTCATTGGCTGAGAATTATTCGTTTGGCACCGCCTCGTATATTCGTTTCCGTTTGCAATATAATTTCTTCACAATATAAACCCCCGGTTTAATGTTTATATTGCATACTTGTTTAAATTGACTTACTTTAATTAAGAATTATTTTCAGCACTTGGGCATTTTTTCCACATTGTTCACTCTTTAGCCTTACATCAACCTACTTACGAATAAAAACTGAAAAAGAATATCGAGTGGGAAAATTTAAAGAAAAAAATTTTTCCAGGATAACTTTGTTTGCGACCTAAAAGTTTAATTTCTTTTTCAATCGAAGAGAGGTGCCTTTGAAGTGGCGCTAGTGAAGGGGTTGGGAAAAAAGGTCCCGAACTCTGTAATTGGACGAGAAGGTTGGAAGGAGTCACAAGTTTAGGACCCTCTTTCGAAATGCTCTTACCCAGCCTCGTGAGCAAAATCCAAATATCGTTTGAATGTCGCGAAACGAGATGTGAAACGAAGAAAGTGTGCAGGTGGGGGAGGGGAAGGAGTGCAAACCGAAAATGTTCAAAGGAGAAAAGCAACCGATTTAAATGTGAGTGACCACGTCAGGTGACGAATTGGTGACTCCGAACGTGACACAAGGTTCTAACCTAGAGGGAGAAAGCGAGAGAGAGAGAAGGAGGAAAAATAAAAAGAGAGAAAGAGAAGGAAAGTGACGCGCCCGGAAACTACGTTCCCTTTGGACCTGCGAGGAACCTGCCTATCTGCTCCGCTCCCAACGAGTGAAGTTAGTAAATTTCGTTTTATGTGACGTTTCATGTTATTATTTCAGCTTTTTCCTTCTTCTTCTGCTTTCCTTCTTCTGCTACTTCCTCTTTCTCCTCATTCGTCTCCTTTTCCTGCCTTCGTCTCCTTGGTGACGGCAATAGAACACACTTTCGTTGCTTAAAAACTACCAAAAGCGAAATATTGATCTCATTTCATAATTGCAGATTTTGAATAGGCAAACAGACTATTGCTATTTTAGTTCTAAAACAATACAAATTAAAGTGCAGAGAAAACAAGACGCAAATCTATAGGGAAATTTTTAATCGCCATGAATCAAATAACTTAATATTAGCATCAAATCGGTAAAATTACAGAGCCAATCAAATTACAGAAAAATAAAACAGAAATATGCGTAACTACCAAATCCTACATTTCATCAGTAATCCGAAAATGCTTAATATCCTTGAAACTGTGGATATTTCCAAAAGACACCCAAACGAACTCATGAACTCTCACAGAGGACAATTGGACCTTATCAGCAAGGGCCTCTTTATTAAAATTTATGAAATAATATTTTTCTATTTTAACCTTCGTTTTTCTGTTTTGTTTAATTTTACCTGTATGTACAGTATCTGAAGCGGTATGCAGACTTTTGAAGACAACTAATGCCAGAATAGTTACTTTTCTGATCACCTGATAATTTCATAGGTTCTATCATATCATATGTTTCTGCTATAATAACTGAGATGTTCCATAATGGTGTATATAGGTTTTACCTCGTCTGACGCTTTGCTCTTGAATGAAGGGAACACATCCAACATTTTGTAAGCATTTCTTCTGTGTTAAATATACTGCAGCCTAAAACAAATACAGGGTGTTCCAAAATGATATTATACAAAGATTTATATAATATTAATATAATAAAAATGATATTATCACGCATATTTCAGAAATGGGGATAAGTAGAAAGGCTCGGTTTGCAGCATAATGTTCACACACAAACGCCTAAAATTTTGTTGGATTTTTTTTAAAGTGCGAGACAGTCCAAAAATAAACGTGTGGTGGGACCGTTTTTCTTTGCAGAGGCGTCATCTGGACATGTTGGAACAGTTTGCATTTCCACAGGTCGAAGAACTGCAACCTGACATCATGCTGCAGCAGGATGGCGCCCCCTCCTCACTGGGCCTTGATCGTGAGGAACGCTTTGAATGACACGTTTCCAAGTCGCTGGATTGGCAGAGGGGGCTCCATTTCCTGGCCTCAAGGTCTCCAGGCATAACCCCATTAGATTTTTTTCTTTGGAGCTGTATGAAGGATGCATGTCCTATCAAACGTTAATAAGGACATGCTAGGCCGGACATGGGATGAACTGGAATATCGCTTAGGTATCCTGCGTGCTGCAGATGACGCACACAGATAGCGCACACATTAAACGGCTACTAAAACTTTAGCTGTGTCTGAAAATTATGCCGCTAACCGCACCTTTCTACCTATCCTCATTTCTGAAATATACGTGATAAAAGTTGTAAAGATCGTTTTGGAACATCCTGTATACTGCAGCCTATATGGATTTATTTAAATATGAATGAAAAATCATCTCCTTTATGAATAACCTGAGTCTCCTCTCGAGACGTCATTGAGCAAAACCGAGGCCAACGATATAACAAGGCCTGGAAGCGAAAAAATTACCTGACCAACTGGGTGATAGCTACAACACAACCTTCATTGTTTCCAACAAAAGGAAAAACACTGATTGTTAACATCCAAGATGGAGACAGTGAAGTTTGGATTGTTGCTAACGCTCAGTTGGTCAGGTGACTTTTTCGCTTCCAGGCCTTGTTATCTCGTTGGCCTCGGCAAAAATCGTGGGTACTAAAAGTATTGCTCATTATGAGCGATGTTACAAATTCTTTAAGTTAAACTGAGTTTAAATTTTGCTTCAACATGCATTTATTAATATTTTCCGTAGTAGGGCTGCAAGTACCATTTTTTCGAAATAATTTTATTTTTCTCACTAGCTATAAGTTACTCACTTAGCCTTTATCGCATTCTTTCCATTAAGCCTTATATATTGTTTTAGGTAATTTTCGAGAAAACATAACAATAAATTTGTTAGTGACAGTCTCCGTATTGCTACTAAATGATCAGGACGCTAGCTCCTTGCCACCCATTTTTCTGAATATGTTAAGTCATTGTACATTTATAAAGCCGGATTGTCCAGATACTGCGGATACAACATACACTTTCAGTATCCTTCGGGAAGCAGTGGTATCTAGACGGTTTTCCACTTCTTGAATACGTTAATGCAGCTGGCCGCTACGCAATTTTTACGCAATTTAACTTTTCAATAGTGGCTCCGAGTTATCATTTTGAGTTCTTGATCTGGAACAATTCAGATTTTCTATTTCATTTGTAAGCACGATTGATTTCCTAATATGTCCACAGCGAGCAATAGCGTCTCTACTCAATACGACGGCGAGGGTGTTTACAGGCATGCTAAAGTCCGATCAACCCCAACTTTGGCCTAACTCCTATTGGTCAGGCACATCACCATGCGTATTAATACGAATGTAGTTTCATCGCCTAGCAACGAGCTCACCAATGTAAACAAGTGTCAAACCGAAACTACAGTGGCTACAATAGAAACTATTCCAGCCACTATAGCGAAACCACAGTTTCAGCCATTTTCCCATTCCAGGTAAAACACCACATTAATGGGAGGGGGGTCCCGCTAGGTTTTTTCTCTTATTTTAAGCCAATAAAAAGTCAACCATCAAATAACGTCAGCAGTAGCTCACTTTCGCATTCATGTTTTTCTTTCGAAAGCGTTTTCGGCTTCAACCAATAGCAGTTAGGCCAATGTTGGGGTTGGTCGTAATATAAACAAGAATGATATTAGTTAGAGTTTATTCAGAAAGGAGGATGCAAATGGTCTTACATGATAACGAATTCTAATTAATTTTATGATTTTCCATAGGAAGGCAGTCTTACTTAGAAATACTAAAGTATGATTTATTCACATTTAAATATACATATCGTAAGCATCAGAATAATTGTATAGGTTTTACATGCAGTTACAAATATAGGCGCCAGTGCTGACAGGTGACCGTAGTTCAGTTCGGTCCATACACTGCGACAATCTCCACTAAAGGAAGTGTCAGGGTCTTAAATCTGGAGATCTTCGAGGCCAGAAAAGCATCGACAAGTTGGAGGAGATTCTTCTTCGTTTGCTGTTGTGCTTGGTCGGTTACCATTTTAAGCTCTTGCTCTTGGCCTTTCTTTTTTGCATCATCCTTTTAAATAGCCTTGTATTTACAGAGCACTCTAGTATGAATTGCATGCCGAGATCAGAATTTTGTCGCTTTCAAGTCGACGCACGAATAATTTGTGTTTTTTATCTTTCCCCGTGTTTGTAATTCAGCTTAGGCTCTTCGTTCTAATTTGAATCGGTGATTTAATAAAACTCACTAAACGAGTATTTTTTGTTTTTAAATTTTAAGGAAACTGAAACTCTAACTTTTAATCCAATCCCATCAACTCTGCACGATGATCGCACTGTTCGATAATGAGATCTCGGCGTTTGTTTTACGCATCGTATAGTTTTAACGTCGTTAAACGAGAGTTTTGGAGTTTTCGTTTTTTCTTTTTTACTCTCTCCGCTTCTACTTTTACTTTTCTCGGTATAGTGGTGTAAAGAGGAGGCGATGAGGTGGGGATAGGGGCTTGGGAATGGAGGGGGGGGGGGGGGTAGGGAATGAAGGCAGCAAAAGTGAGCTTGAATGAGATCTGTAATCAGCACACGAGCTTCTTGTTTCTTGAGGAATCCGAGGAACGCATCGATTTTTCACTCACCGTTATCGCAGCAACTTAAAATCAAAAGGCTTCAAGATTTCACTCATGAAAAGTATCGGCTGTGAAGCAACAAACCTGGCGCTGCCATTCATCGAACCATCACCGGCTACACGGCGAACAATTCCCCGGAACCCTTTGAACCTGATGTGATTTATTCGGGCGATGAGATTGTTCCTTTGCGTTGAGAGCCCAAGACACTCAAGTGGCTCGCAAAAGAGTTTTGAGGAAAGACCGAGGAATTAACGACCCGAACCTATTATGAAAAATGCCCCCAAAGTAGAAACAAGCTGTAAGCTTTTTTTTTTTTTTTTTTTTGTTACTCGAAGCGCGAAGTTGATAAAATTTTAGAAGATTATAACGCTTATCGTTATAGTCTGTTTGTCGTTGTTTAGAAATTGTATCATAATGCCCCTTTATATGAAAGAATTTGAATAAATAACAATGTATAAATGCATACAATTTTAATGAAATTTCTGTGTAATGTCCTTCTGCCATCTCTTTGCATAGCTTAACTCTACGACACGTATATTGAGATTTCGTGTAGTTACACTTCATCAGATACACGTTGATCTGGCCTTCGATGTTTTGTAGGGTCGCGCAAGTGAGACTGTTTTTTCCCTACACTGGTTTATTGATTGGAATATGTGGACATAAGGAAATAATAGGAAGATATAAGGGCTACGTATATGTTACTATGTAGTTTGCCTTGTTGGTTCAAGCAAGTGTCCTCATGCGTCTCGAGCTTATGGATATCATACAGCCTGCATTCAGATAATCCAAAAGCAGTAGGTCAACATTGTTTTTGGTCTGCTGTCAAAAAATCGAATACCTAACTGCTTACTAGGCCTGTTTGGACAAAAAAGCATGCGTAGTCCACACGTGAAAACAAATCACTAATACTTTCAGATGATAGCAGCTTGCTTCCGCAGAGCTCTGTTTATTTAACGGAGACGGTCAAAAGACTCATTTTCATTTGGACGACCTTTATACCGGATGATTAAAAAAACTGTCGCTAGTTTTGTGATTTCTTTGTAGGGATTCTATCTTCATTATAAGGGTGTAGATCTGTGCCTAATAGCTATAAGATTTTGTTCAAATCATCCCTCGCATCAATTACATCAGGACTCGCTGATTCCATACATGACTGAAACATGGCGTATCTGCAGAAGAAGCAGCATTCTGTGGTATAGCCTCCCAGAACTCCCGTCTCATGTCCTGTGATTTCTTGTGGAGCTGCGTTAAAGATGAAGTCTACCTACGACTACTAACAATCACTTTGAATAACTTCGGGATCGCATTAACAGTGTACTCGCTACTATCGACTCGGACATGCTGCGCCATTTATAGGCAGAAGTATCACACATTTGGGTTAAAAAAAATTTTTTACACATGTAATTTCATTGTACAGGATGTCCCACAAAGGACTCCCTGATTTAGGAGTAAATATCTCGGAAACGGAGATTGATAGAAGAATGAAACTAGTGTATGTTTATTTCGAAAGCCGTAAAAATCTGATACGGAAGTTTCAAAATTAGTTACAAATGTTGCCGATAGGTGGCGCTGTACATAGCGTACTAAAGTAAGTCGATGAAGTCACGCACATTTTGAATCGATTGTGATGTCATTGCAATGGCTGCTTGCAAAAGCCTATTTCTCGGACTCCGTTCTGTGACTACAGCCTACAGCGCCGTCTGTCGGCAACATTTGTAACTAATTTTGAAACTTCCTTATCAGATTTTTCACTATGCCGTCGCAATCTCTAAAGATAGTGATCAGCACTTTCCCTGCCGAAGCGGCGAGAAGGGTGTCAACTTCCAAAAAGTAGATTTTGATTTGAATTCATTTTTTTTTTTTATGAAAATCAAAATTAGTTTCTATTCATCCTTGAGAGAAAATTAAGCAGTTTGTCCATTACCAATAAAGTTGCTAAATGGTAAAAGCGAAAATGGCTGTGGAGGATTCTGGGGATCATTTCATGAAGTAATTGATTCCTTACCTCTTTTTCTACAAGAAAACATCTCTGTCATTTTGTTTTGTACAGCATTAATTGCCAATTTATTCTGCGGATCGCAATGATGTGACCTTCACCATGGCAATCCATTGCAATGCGTCACTGGTGCCCTTGAGAGATACCGGAATTGAGAGGACATTCTACGCTTTCAGCAGACTCACAATTCATGTAAGGTAAGCCGGGGGAAGGTGGATAGCAGGGGAAGGTGGATAACGTTAAGCTGTTACCGCGAAAAATTTTTTTTAATTGGATTTCGCTCTTTTCCACTAGACGACAATATTTGTTATTTAGTTATTTCCGTTTCCATCGATTCGAAAGTAGCGTGGCCGCGATCAACGGGAAGGAAAAAAAAATTTCTGCAAGCAGTAGCATCCAGCTTGGTGAGTAAAATCCCTATCATCTAAGACACGATGACAGTCATTTTGATCTACAAATTTGAATAACGATTGTAAAAATGTAGGTTTTTGGTTGGTTGAGGTGTTAAGTAAAGGCTATTGAATGAAGGCATAGCCTCACTGATCGGCCATTAGCAATCTATTTTACAGCATGATTTGTTAAACCTAGGTTCTGGGCGAAGCTGGATTGATATGTGCGGGGTAAGGAGGATAATTTTTCTAAAGCCTGGAAAAGAGCAGCAAACATTAAAAATGCTGCCTCAGGCTTTAGAGCAGCAGGGATCTACCCCCTCGATAAAAATGCCAATGGTGATGAAAAATTATCCAGAGATCAACAGAGCAGTGAGTCTTTAGACCAACATTTGATTGAAGCAGCACCCACTATTGCAATATAAGCTATGGAAACTCCGTATCAAAGGAAACTCCGTCCTGCAATATAAGCTTTGACCATACCTTCAACTGTGAAATCTAACTCCAAACGAGGACTGGAAGACCAAAACAAGCTGCTGCTCTTGTAACATTACCCGTGTATTTGGAAACTCTCCATTCCAACAAGCGCAAGAAAGACCCAAGTCAGCAGAAATACCCAAATGATACGCCTGCCACCAAAAAGCAGAAAACAAATAAAGGCGCTAATTGTGGATTTTGTGGAAAAAAACTTTTATGCACCTGCAAGTTCCAAATTTCGAAAGTGGATTCATTGCGGAGACTGTGGAACTTGGTTCCACGAATATTGCGTTGGAACCGAAGGAGAACTCAGCATTCTATGTGGAAAATGTTCTAATTCAAAAATTAGCTTGTTTTTATTATATCTTTAATTAAAATGTTTGTTTTTATTTTAATTTGGTGCATTATTAACATTATAGACATTTATCCACCTTCCCCCGGTGTCCAGGGGTAAGATGGATTGATGAAGGCATTGATAAACTTCATGTTCTTTCAAACTTAATATTGATCTTTCATTTTGATAATTCTTAAAAATGTTGCTCTTGGTCAATCATATTTTTTAAAATAAAATTTAATTTTTTTTACTTAAACATTTTTTTTAATTATCAATTTGGCTTGAACTTATCCACCTTACCCCGTCTTACCTTATCTTCAATATTATTGAAATTATCGAGTTGAAGGCAAAATATTTCAAAACATCCCTCTTAAATCTTCCTTTTTTCGGATTATTGGCATAAATCATCTCTTTCTGAGGTAGCCACAGAAAATAGTCGGGCGAGGTTAAGTCAGGAGAGGGAGTTGGTGACAGCTTTCGAAATCACCCGGTCTTTCTTTATTAAAATAATCTTCCCGACATTTAATGTTGTCCAATTGGTCAACAAACTCTTCGAAAATTTTGAACTAATTTTTAGTAAAATCCCACGGTGTCTGTGGGAACAAATAGACGCAATAATGCGGCATTGTAACATCGCGCATCAAACGCGTCCTGAACATGAACCGGTTTCTCATGCAGAAAGTTTGGATTTTTTGTATCCCATATCAAGTATTCTAACTATTCATAAACTTACTGAGCTAAGAACACGCCTTATCACTTTAAAAATAAAAACATGAAAATCTCCTTGTTTCTCAGTAATGCTTTCATTATGTACGTATATCTGTGTCTTTCAGCTGCTACAAACCTTAACCTCAAATTTTAAATTTTTTTCACGCCTGTCTGACAGACTCATTATGAAACCCCGACTGGTGGCGATAACCCCCTTTAGAATTTTTTTGGGGGGAACGCAGCAGACAAGATTTAATTTCTTCTGGCACGGCTTTAGGCTTACCGATACGGAGTTTGCCTCTACGCTTCCCGTTTCTCGAAATTTCCTTACTGAACCTAATATGAGCAGGTTAGAAAGCTTCTTTCTTGTTTTCAACGTATTCTCAAAATCATCTGTGCTTACGCTATTAACGGGTTTTATTCGAAAATAACGTTCATTTATGAAGCAACTTTGTTCTAAAGAGAACGCTATCTTTTCGCGTGCTTTTTCAACATAGGAACTGTAACTATTATATTGAATCAAAATTTAGCGTTTAAATATTACATAATATAGTATTGTAAGCTGCATATCATTCATCATAGTGCATGAAAGACGCCCTGATTATGTCACGCCTCACCAATGAGAATGGAGTTCCCTAGACGAGAAATCAAGGCACAGGGATCAGAGAATGCCGAGATTAAGCGGCAAGGGACTTTTCTGTCTTGAGTGGTCTCTTCATATGGGAAATTGGAAGTAGAAGAAAGTTCAGAGATATCATTTGTCCTCTCTTGGTAAATTCCCGTTAGTTGATCTTCATTCAGTCATTTGGAAAAGTAATCTGGTTGATCTTTGCCTTTTAAGATATCGGTTTACGTTTTCAAAGTCTTTAATGAAGATCATCTAACGGGAAAATTCATTACTAGCAGAGAAAGAATGGTATGCTTGTGTAATAGAACCTTCTTCCGCTTTAAACTTCTCCTATATACCCTTCTGATTGTGTAGTTAAGGTGAGAAATCACTTATGACTAAGAGAAACTCCTTTGGTAGTAGTTTCACTTAAAGTATTCAGCGTACCTTCCATGCAAATGTAGCGTCACCCGTATGTGCAAAGTTGCTTTGGTCTAGTCATTCTTCAGTCTCTCTCGTGTGAGTATAGAAAAGTCGAGCCAACTGACAAGTTTTACTATCAGTTTCGTGTTCATCACCCCCAAAGTAATAAAATTAGTAGAAGCATTTTTGAGCAATGCTATTCGGTAATTTTTCCTCATACTTTTCAATGCCTCTCCTTGTCCTTTTCAATTTTTCATTAACGTATTCATTGTTTTCTGATTCAGTTCAGTACCAAATCCAACTTTCAATTCCTGTTAACTAATGTTTAGTCAGCATAAGCTGAAAATGTTTTTGGAAACCTTGTAGTATAATTATATTCATTAAAGAATTTCTAAAATTCTAAAGGTCACTGTTATATTCTATATTCAAGTTTCAGTGTATTACCTAAAAGTTTCTGGAGTCATTTTTTATGCCTGAACATCCTCTAATACTGAATTACACAGTCTTAGTTACAGGCTAGTCCTAAATTTACAACCTTGTTCACTTGAATTTTTTTTTGGAAAAAGGAAAGAATAAATCTGCGACTTATTTTTTTTTCTTCCTTTGCCGGGGCAGGAAACGTTGGCAATCCTTCACCCTCCGACTTACCTTTGACGGTTGTTTTTCGTCTTTATGTTGACACTATCTCTCTGTTCTACCTTGGATATTACACGATGGAACTATCTTATAAATAAGGATTATGTTTCTCGCTTCTTTTCTTCACATTGAAAAAAGAGCGCACTACAGAATTTTCCTTGTCTCACAGTCAGTAGCTTTTGGAGAAAGGAATGTCTCGAAAAATTCATTTTACGAGAATATTATTTTACAAACTTGATGCTGGAAAGCAGAATTCAATATGAATTTTTTGTTTAAAAGTTAATTTGGTTGATTCCCGGTCGCGGAATTTTTCCTTTCTCTTTTTCTAATTGTAATTATGAATTGCGTTGAAGAGTTTTTACTTCTAAAGTTGTCTGGGATTCAACTTTAGAAATTGGAGATCATCGCCGGAATTACGAGGGACATTCAAATTTGACCTGGAATTTATTTTTTTATAAAATCACGATACTACAGAAAAAATACGCACCCACCAGTTATTTTTACAAAGAACTCTCCTTGCTTCTCTAACATTTTTCCAGCGTTCTGGAAGCACCTGAATACCGGTTCTGTAGAAATCTTCAGGCTGATGTCAAAACAACGTCAGGACAGCCTTTTTCACTTCCTCATTGGAGCCGAACCTCTGCCCTCCCAAGAACTCTTTCATTGGTCCAAGAAAGGTGATAGTCGCAAGGGGAGAGATCCGGACTGCATGGAGAATATGGTAAGATGTCCCATTTGAGTTCCGTCAATGTGTCCATAGTCAGTTTGGCTGTGTGTGCTCTGGCATTGTTTTGCAGAAAACAAACACCCCTGGTAAAGAGTCCTGATCGCGTTTTCCTTAGTGCGGCTTCAGGGACGTCCTCAAAATGTCACAGCAGTAGGGTACATTAATGGCTCGACTTTCTTCCAGAAAATCGACATGAATGATACCTTTTATGTTCCAGAATGCAGTCACCATCACTTTCGTTGCCGACGGTGTCATCTTGAATTTCTTGGGTCGTGGCGAGTCAGTGTGTCGCCACTCTATGCTCGCACGCTTGCTTTCAGTAGTATGGCGATGAATCCATGTCTCGTCGGTGGTCACAACACGCCTTAGGAAGCTGTCACCTTCCCTGTCATATCGCTGCAGCAGCAGGAAACAGATTTCCATCCGGGAACCATCTGGCACAGATCTTGTTGAATTTCAGCTTATCGTGGATGATGGTCTCCAAATTGCCTGTATTAAGCTGATGTTCAGTATTGAAGACAATTCTCGGACATGAATCCGCCTGTTGTCCGTTATCAGCTCATTTGTTCGTGCGATTGATGCCATCATTGACAGCAGTTGCTGGCCTGGCCTTATGAGGTTCATTGCCGGTTGATTCTCGCTCTCCTTCAAACTTCTGGCACCAAGCAAAGACGGATGATCGAGACAAACATGACTCGGTGAACTGTCTTTGCAGTCTCTGATGAATTTCAAATGCTTTCACACCTTCGTTGTGGAGAACTTGGTGATTATTCGATGTTCCACTTTGGTCAACACATCGCTGTCCGCCATTTTGTTTAAACAAACGATCGGTTTCATGACAACCAGATGAGTGGTGCTGCATTTGCATGACAGCGGTAGTTGCCATCCCTACAATGAAATTTTAGATTTTTACAACAGTGAAATTTACAAAAAATAAAGTCCAGGTCAAATTTGAACAACCCTCGTAAAAAGTTTTAAGGAAGTAGTGGATATTAAAGGAGTATCGAAGAAAAAAGATGTAAACCTTTTATATACCATTTAGAGATGTAACTTTTTAAATTGAACATGTAAACTGTCAATTTTATTTTAAACGCTTAATTATTACGCCTTTTTAAATTTCCATGCCGCAGGTTGGGCAAAATTACGCAAAGCTAACGCAAAATGTTTACTGAGTGTAAACGGTAAATTTCAAATTTCAGTTGTTAAACATTGATAATTATACTTTGCAACAATATCTATTCATTGAAATCAGAAGTTTAATTGGACACTCCCACTCTAACTTTCGATGAACAGAGTATAGTTACACCTTTCAGATGATTAAACAGTGCTTGTCCAAGACGAATTGGTATACCAACAAGTCGTCATTTTGCCACACGCTCCATATTCGCCCGCATGAAAGAAAAGCCATGTGGGCGTAGATTTCAGTCAGCTGAGGAAATTTTCATTGCAACAAGAGAAGCCATACGGGATATGCCTTTCAGAAGTGTTTCCGGCAACTATATCAACGTTGGCAGATGTGCATACCGACCAACAGCAACGATTTTGAGAAAGGATGTGGATACGTGAAGATATTGTCATAAGGTGCGACAAAAACAACAGTGCACGAACTTATTGACTGCAGTGCATACAATGTGGCCCCAAAAATATACATACAAGGTCTCTTCAAAAAAAAAAGACCAGACTTTGACCATAATGCACCAATTGAGCTCCTTTGGTAACAAACTATTGCTTGGTGCATGATTCCACCTTTATCCGTTGGCAATCTACAGGTACCAATGTGAACTCATGCGGTCACCATTCTGCGAAATGAAAATGGACTGGTTTTGGAAAAGCAAGAGCTGGCTTTTGCAGCACGACAACGCGTGAAATCTCTCCGAAGTATGCCGAAGTATTTGGAAAACGCTTCACAAACAGAAATATCATCATACCATCCAACATCTGTTCATGCACTTGAATAAGAGCAGGACCAACAGTTGAGGATGGATTTTCGTAACTTCATGCTTGCTAAGCTAAACGTCAAAAGTCATTTTAAAAAGTGCATTCTCTAGAGTGATGATTTTACGTTCAATCAAGATGGTATTATACACTGTCCAGTCACATTAATGTGACCACCCCCTACTATGTTCAACGTCAGCGGAAAATGGTTACGCCCAGAATGTACGTATCAGCATCAGAGGTGGGGGCATAGGAAGGGAAGTAGAAAACATTGCAATTTGGAGTCATGACGAAACGTAGCGATTTATCCGACCTCCAAAAGGGCATGATCATCGGCTTCCTAGCCAAGGGTGGCAGTATTTCTGAAACGGCTAGTTTTGTGAACAGTTCGCGTGCCTCCGTGGTGAGAGTATACCATGGCATAATGGCAATACCCAAAATCAGCAATGTGATAAGTGTGGGGGACCACGGGCTATAGATGACAGAGGTGAACAACGGCTACGGAAATGCGTGCAAGCGAACAGACGTGTAACCTTGGACCAACTGACCTCCCAGATGAACCAGGGGGCTACCAAACGTGTCCCCTCAGGTACAGTTCAGCGAATGATGCTGCGTATGGGACTCCGCAGCAGACAAAGTTCGTGCACCAATGCTGATGGCTGTTCACTGGCGACAAAGTACCAAAACTGGACAGTAACAGACTGGCGAAATGTGGCTTTTTCCGATGAATCACGGATTATGCTCCATCGGACAGATAGGCGATGGCGTGTACGGCGTTCAGCGTCAGAAAACAAATACCCTGCAAAACGTGCCGCAAGGGTTCAAGCCGGAGGAGGCAGCGCTATAGTCTGGGAAATGTTTTCATGGCATTCCCTGGAT
The DNA here is from genome assembly GCA_023313115.1 of Rhysida immarginata. NCBI lineage: Eukaryota > Metazoa > Arthropoda > Chilopoda > Scolopendromorpha > Scolopendridae > Rhysida > Rhysida immarginata. The sequence goes on from JAHWFO010088925.1 coordinate 1,848,485, forward strand.
GCACTCGTCATTATGGACGGCATCATGAATCAACGGAAGTAGGCATCTGTCCTTTCGGACCATGTCCACCCCTACATGCAGATTGTGTTTCCTCAGCACGATGGCTTCTTCCAGTAGGACAATGCGACATGCCATACAGCGTGCAGTTTCCGTGCGTGGTTCAAAGAGCACGAGGATGCGCTTCGGTACTCTCCCTGGCCCCCAAACTTCCCAGATTTAAACCCCATAGATCATCTGTGGGACCACCACGATCGGGTTGTTCGCGCCATGGATCTGCCGCGCAACCTACGGCAGCTCGCCACAGAACTGGAGTGGGCATAACTTCACACCCCTGTCAATGCCTTCCAGAACCTGATTGACTCTCTTCCTGCCCGTTTCGCAGCTGTCCGCGCCGCGAAAGATGTTATTCTGGATACTGACAGGTGGTCACATTAATGTGACTGGACTATGTAAATAACCATAATTTACAATTTATCAGGGAAAGAAATCATCAATACAGATGATTTACTAACCAACATCTGGTGGGAGATCTATAATTCGACAGTAATTGGTCCAATTTTTTTACGAGGATATACTGACTGTGTACGATATGTTAACCTCATTATTCAAAATGTGGTTTGTGATTGGGCCGAAAGTTTGTCTTTGGCTGAACTTCGTCCATTATGGTTCCAGTAGGATTGGGCACCACTCCACAGAACTACAGAATTGTCACAATTCTTGAGAAGTGCTTTTGGAACAAATTGGATAGGACAGTTTGGTCCTGTTCGGTGGCTTCCAAGGTCACCTGATTAGATTTTTTTGTGAGTTTATGGGAAAACTCGAATTCAATAAACATATACAAACTTTTCTCGAACAACGTTTACTAAAGTGTATGAAAACCAGGTTTTACGATTTCAATTATGTATTGCTTCAGATGGTAACCAAATTGGACATTTTCTGTAATTTTCTTGTAAAATAAAGAAATCAGTTATGTAAAAATGGTGATTTAGGGGTAAACATGGTGTGTGTTCTACAAGTTTTCCATTGCCAATTTTGTTGTATATTACACGGTTACAAAGTTACGTTATGATTTGATCCCATAAAGAGGTCAAAGATCAAAGTTGACTGCGCATCCTCACTTTTCTATAGACCTCTCACAATGTTTACAAACAAACGCTAACATGACGTCACATTTTCTGTGTGCGCGCACACCTTGGTAGGTAAAAGGATCGTCGCGATTGCTGTTTTTATGTGGTTTTGGTTGGCTCACTTCGATTGCTCGATAAAAAAATGAGAACTTTTGTGTAAATTTGGTTTGTTTTAATTTATTTATAATTTTTTCAAGCTGCTGTGCAGTTGGTTGGATGCGCAACTAGAAAAAAAAATTATACATTGGAGTGGCTTTTTTTAAAAAAACATTATACATTTTTAAAAGCCACTCATTTGAAAAGAATCGAAGAATATTATGATTGCAAGCTATCGATAAAAAGGATTGAACCCCACAAATGATTGAAAATATAACAAATTAAATTTTCTAACTAAGGCCGGAGGTCAAAACAGCCAGCTCATCCCGTTTTTTTTTGGGTTTTTTTTTACCATCTATGGTCATCTAGTGTTGATTTCGTTTAGTTAGTATTAACGTTTCAACAACTATGTTCATATCAGAATTGCGTTAGGGGCCATAAATTTGGCCTCGGTTCTTTAACGACTACAGGGGACCAACTTTCCTTTCGGCTTTACTTTCCTTCCGAAGCAAATGGGTGATCTCAGGATTTTCCTCCTGAAAAAATGCTCGTCGTCCTCGGCCGGGATCGAACCGCGTCCTCAGGCATCCGAGGTGATCACGCAACCACTAAACCACCGAAGCCGATGACACCGAAATAAAAACTGTGTATCAGATCAGCAGTGCATTGATCGTTATGAATGTTTTCAAAATTTCATGCGTAAACATATTGGCGTTTCGATGAGATAGCTGTAGATATCGAGCCATAGAACCTCCGGCCAAAACGCACAATTGTTCTACCAACAATTTTCCGCAATTAAACGGATCAAGCAAACTGTCTCCTTTAGTCAGGGTGAGTTTATGTATATAAGCTTGTTTTTCTTTGTCCGGCAAACAATTGAAGTTAGTCATGCTTTATTAGAAGCCAGTGAACGAGCGTGGCCTATAGTAGCCTGAGTGATGGACGATGTTTTGCCTCCCAGGATGCGCGCGTATCAGTGCATGACGTCACGCATGACGTCCGCCGATATGAGGTCTATAGCAGTGTATTAACAGATTATTCACAATTTTAATAGATTTGTAGATATTTGGGAGGATCGCTTCCTAAATATTTGAGCAAAATAGTTGCTGTGCTATTTTCAAGTTTTTTTCTTCAATAAATATTGGTTTTTTATGTTGAGATAAATTGTTTTATTATATTATTTATTTACGCCTCATGTAAATTTCTCAAATCCAGACAAACATTGAGAACTTACACAGGTTTGAAGAATGTTTTGATCGCTTTCTTGAGTTTTCTTTAAACATTTGCTAATGTAAATTCTTTAGAAGAAAGAAGCCACGAAAAAGTTTATACCTCGAAGTAATCCATGCGAAAAATATAAATTTTCGATAATATCTTACTTAATTAACATGTAGAGAATTCGTGATTTAATGTTTGTTTTTAAAATAAATAGGCATTAACTAGAATCCTAAGTATATTTTCATTTTTTTCCCCTTTGACTTGCTTTTCTCCTTTTGGAAAAGTTTTAAAGCAGACTCAAGAAAGTTAATTAGCGTAATTAATTTAAAGCGAAGATCTCCGTTGAAGATTAGTACCGAATAAATTTTTATGTGCTGGGCTTTATATATAGTCTGGGGATTCTTTTTTTTACCTTCGTCGAAAATGTTGTTGTTGTTGTTGCTGAGGATGAACAGATTGCCGTTCCTCTGCGCTCTCTCAACTTCTCCATGAATTGTATATTCGAGTTAAAAGGATTATAAAGCGCAATAGGAATTAATTGGCATCAAGAGAAAGTGCGAGAAAACTCGCCGTTGCAACCATTAGTTATTGTGCTGCTGTTTCTGCTTCTGCTGTTGGATTTTTGATTTGGCTGGACGAGTTGGGTTCTGATTTGATTTCTCTGCTGAGCTTTGCAAACCGTAAAATGGTTTAAAGTCGACTATCTGATACGAAGGGATTTAGGGATGAAGTTCATTTGTGGGTTTGATTGTAGTTCATGCTCTTGAGCCATAGTTGACTCTTTTGATAATTTATTGAACGCGTATGCTTGCTGATTCTATTCTGTTAGTTTTGAGCAATAATTTGAACATGTTAGCAGAGGTGATGATGAGAAATCAGTATAATTGACGTGTTAATGCGAACCTTTCATATCCATTAAACGGCAATGTATTTTCAACTTCTATATGGACTTATCGATTGCTGGATTATCGAGCTAATTAATTGACATTAGACAATTATCTAAAGAAAAAAACGTGAATTTTCAACTATTTGAAACTTGATTGAGAAATATAAAAAAATGCCGTTCATTATTTTGAATTAGACTTACAGACTCAGCGGCAAACTTATCGGCACTCCTCTTAATATCGTTTTGGATTCCCACTAGCCGTGTTATTACTGCTCGAATTCGTCGAGGCATGCATTCTGCCAGTATTCGAAAATGTTCTCGGGTATTTTTCCTCATTTCTCGATGATGGAAGCACGCAACTCCGAGAAATTTCGAGCACGGATAGCTCTATCGACCTCATCTCACAGAAAATCGTTTTTGGCCATGGAAGATGATCAAACTAGTTGTTAAGCTCATTGTACTATTGGGCACTAGAAATGTCATTATTAATGAGCTTTATATCATAGAATATTATCCTGCCGAAAAGGGGAAGACGGCGAGCATGAACGTGTGAACCTGGTCAGCCGCAGAGTTCAGATATTGAAAATGGACCTAATTTTTGCCATGATCCGCACATGACCGATCCTCTACCTCTCTACGTAAAAGTTTATCACTGCGTATAAGGGATCATAGTTTCGAATCATCCTGACTCTCGCATGTTTGGATTAAAAATTGAAATTGGTTACATCATGAAATGTCTTCCGAGTAGTCAACAGTAAGATGGCGGAATTCACAGGCTAACTGGAAATGATCTTTCCTGTAATTGTCCAAAAGGAGCCATCGGCTATGAGCACGGATTCTTAGCAATGTCCGGCGAATGGTGCATTCAGAAACGTTCTTTGGCTTCTCTCGTTAAAGGTTATTTTACAACCTATTGTACTCCTGTTTGATTTAACCACCATTTTCAAGGATCTCTTTCCGATCACATGCCTCTTTGGGGTACACATTTTTGATGTTACCTACCATATGTGCTAGAAAACTTTGTTCAAGATAATCCCTAAATATTGATGGTTTCGGAGATATTACTTGTATATGCTCTACTCTATGCACTAACTATAGCGCTATTTTGAAAGATCTTTCAACTATAACTTTCGCAAAGTATTCAGAACAATTAATTACATACTCAAATGCAACGATTAGGTTTCCCTATCACGTGATCGATAAATTAATCCACTTTCTTGAGTTGTATGGCTATTGGCTTCTCGTAATTGGCCTCTTGCATGATTATGCAATCAGAAGATTGTCGTTAAAAATAGGTTTACTAATTTTAAATAAGTATTCTTTGAAGTCGTTGTCGGTTTTTGTCAAAATAGATTATATCTCAAATAAGTATCTTAATTGTAATTTTACAAAGTAGCGTATTAGCTCGAAATCATGCTAATGTGTCTGTTCTTCTGGGATGCAAGGGCTTGGCCTGGAATTCGGTCTGCGTCTTCCACTGCCACTTCGAAAAATCGCATTGCCTTCTTGCAAATCCGATTGAAGTGCTTGCTTTCCGTTCAGTTCCCACCGACGCGATACAAAGATTAGCTAGCTGCGTGCAGTACTTTGAAGAAAACCCTGTCCGTATAGTGATATAGTAGCTCTCTATGAAGTCGCAAAGGCACTTTGAGCTTTTCACTTGGGTCTGAAATAGGTACGATCCACTGAATAGCCAAAAAATTTAGGTGTCATAACCAAGCAATTGCTGTCGTCTATATAATAATGTCTCTCTATCCTCAAATTTTTTGAGCATTACGACAAATCTATCCCTGTGAATGTATTTTCTATGTCAACAGTTACTTTGAGCATATTTTTTATTGGAAAGCCGAACTTATTTTTCTTTCCTCTTTTTATTTTATTTTGGATTGTACAAAATACTCAAATATTTTAGAAATAGGAAATTTCTGTCGATTTTTATTTAGATAATTGACTTCTTTTATTGATTGCAGATAATTGGTTTGAAAATCTCTTATTGTTGTGTTTGTGGCTGATTTAGAATGCTTTATAATCTTGCAAAGGAGGAGAAGATTCCTCAGATAGGAAAATTAATGGAGGAGCCATTAATACTCTAATATTACGGAAAAGAAAACATTCAGAAGATTCATGATTGCTTATTTCAGGGGCGCATTTCAACAACCTCGGCGCCAAATTGCACCATTCGTTACACGGTGACAATTCATTTTAAAGATGCTAACCAAAATTTTAATTAAATAAAGCATTAGTACTTTGTCTGAAGTAATATTTACAATACATTTTATGTTAAAAAAAAACTGAAATAAATTATTTGAAAGCACACCCCCAACAAAATAAGTTTCTCATCTGTGATAACGCATCGTTAATTGAACATTCGTCTTTCATTTGACTAATGCAATTAATTAATATTTATATTAGGCAGCTTTTAGTTAAGGAAATGTTTTTTTCAAATTTTAATTTTAAAATTTACTTTATTTTATATAAACGTTGTTTATTTTCATTTTCAAATATTGAAAAAGTTCCTGTTCATTTTATAAGACAAACAAGTCTACATTGTATGTGATCTAATTGAAATTGAAAGCAACTTCTTAATTAAATTTAAGCTGTTAAATGATAAAAACTTTTAAAAAAATCGTCTTATTTAATTTGAAGGATTTATATGATTTAAAGGCTAATATGCTGTATTTATGAATACACACTACCCTATCAAAAGTCATGGGACAACCCTGATTTGCATGAAATTGGGTCATTCCTTTGCAATTTCACTGTTAGCATTCTTCCCAGCACTACATAACAGAGAGTATGCTATTATGAGATGATGCTTGCCTGAATGCTGTAAGAATGTCTCCAAGAAAAGAGCTTTCAGACTTCCAAAGAGGTACAATTGTTGGGTGCCATCTCGCAGGCAAAATTGCTAGAGAGACGTCAACCCTCCTAAACATCCCGCAATCGACCGTTCACAACGTCATCCGGGCATGAAAAGAGAAAGGCACCACAAGTGTTCTACCTAGGACTAGAAGACCCAAGTTCATGTCGGCCAGAGACCAAAGGGCTCTTCGTAAAGTGGTCACTGCAAACCGTCACACATTGCTTGATGGACTGACAAGATCGTTCATAGAGTCGACGGGAACAACTGTGAGCACCCTGACTGTTCGCAGGGAACTGCAGCCCACAAACCTCACCAGAGGAGATTGCAATGGTGCAAAGAGCGACGACAATGGACTCTGGATCAATGGCGAATGGTTGAATGGAGTGATGAGTCCCGCCTCACCATCTGACAATCGGATGGACGGGTTTAAGGTATGGCGAACGCCCGGCGAACGTTATCTGCCAAGCTGTGTTGTGCCCACGGTGAACTTCGGCGGAGGGTCGGTGATGGTGTGGGTGAGATTTTCATGGTATGGGTTAGATACAATCGTTTCTGTGGACGGACATCTAAACGCAGAGCGTTACCAAGACATTCTGGACAACGCAGCACTCCCATCTCTCTTGCAGCACTTTGGCAATAGCCCTTTTCTGTTTCAGCACGATAACGCACCTTGCCATAAAGCAAGGACTGTAGGCACATGGTTTAATGAAAAGGGGTTCGAGAACTTGACTGGCCTGCACAGAGTCCTGATCTGAAATCCCATCGAACATCTGTGGGACGTGTCGGAATGTCGATTTTACACGTTTTTAAGCAAGTTTAATACACGATAAGCTGCAATTGTAGATTCCAATAATTGTTAACCTACTTAATTATTAGGCAGAATTTTCATTTCTTTGGCTTTGCTGAATAACTACCACCTGATCATACAACATTAATTGGTTATCTACAACCTTCCTTTCGGTATCTGCTCTCCATTTTCTTAACCATTTGAGCGAGTAAGGCACGACGGTATTGGCTTATTGGGCATTGATGGTACAAAATTAGTCTAAAGTCCTGCAATCCATGTTTTCTGTTATATTGCCCATGAATATAAAAATACCATTTGGAAAATCGTGTTTTAGAAATTTCATTTTATGCTTAATAGCTTTTTTTTTTTTAATTTCGGAAATATTCACGTGCCCAATAGAATCTCTTCAACAAGGTAATGCCAAGGTAATACTCAACAAGGTAATGCTCGTAATTTGTAAATTTCTACCCTGAAGTTGTCAAGAAAGTTTGTAATGTCGTCAGAGAAAACATACCAAGCATTCTTTTCCGTGTCTTCACGGTGTTGTGGAATAAAATTCTTTGACTAAAGCTTTATTTAAGAGTCATTAAATATACTACTAACTTTCACCTTCTCATGCGACATTCAGGAAATTTAGGGGAAAGAGCTTGAACCACTCGCCATTTTTATCTTGACATGTTACTTCATGAAACCTAAACTTTATAGGCGGTGGGGGTTGCATTATTTCTGAGGATCAACAAGTGGCTCATTCTGAATATTATTTTCACCCGACTTTAAAGTTCTCTTGCAGAGGACCCTTTTCTTCGCCAATTACCGATATTTATTCGACTATCTATAGGCAAAGAAGCATGGTAAAACCATAGCGATACTAATGAAATCCAGACCTGTATTTTCAGGAAAAACGTCAATCATTGTGAAAACTGGATATGGTTTAATATCATACAATCAGTACCTTATTTACTCAACTTTATGGCATGACAATTAACATTCAACATTTTTATAACTATTTTCCCAGCGCTTCTTCGCTTCCATAACAATACGGGAACTCTTTAAAACCCCCGACGATGGTGAGAGTCTTGAAAAAACTCGGTATACCTCAAGTCCGAATCCGAATTTTTATTCCATCCGCTCGAATTTTTATTCCATAGATGGTAGATTTTCTGGAAGCATACACGTTTTTGAAATTAAATAGTCTTCGCCAGCAAGAGTTCTAATCACAATTTAATTTATGGCGTCACTAATTTATTCAAGCATTTCGGAGATTTTGTCGTCACTGTTATGATTTCTAGACTATAGAGGCACTGATTCCGAATCCACTCTAATTTTTATTACTTCGATGGTAGATTCTTGTTCATTTGTAATATTGATTTAATTTAACGTTTGGTTTGTATATTAAATATTTTAAAAATTTGTCAACCTACTCTTGTATAGCCTTGCACTTCTCCAGGCCGAAGGCCTTGCTTTTAACCCAACTCCAATATTCATGTTCGATCTATTCTTGGTGCTTCTTTGTTTGGTTTCTTGTCTCGCTCCCACATTTAAAACTGATAAATCAATCGACATTCTAAATTATCGTCCATTGCTTTATTATGCAAATTTGGCTGAGGAAGTAATATTCCCACGACTTACAGATTAGCTCTAGAAAGTTGTTTTTTCTTCCACTGACCAATGCGGTCACCATCCGAAGCATCTTTTAGTTATGTACTTAAACGCTCTTAAATCCATTGAAATCAACGACACCAATTTTTCATGATTTATACAAATTGACAAATTTGTTAAGTCTTTCTGAATTGTATAATCTTGAGAGTTTAAAATTAATATATAGGCTCACTCATCAACAGCTTAAGATAACTTATGCTGGATTAGGAACTGTGAGATTTATGCCGTTAATACTAGACATGCTGATAATATACATTTCAAAAAGGGAAGAGACTTTTTACTTTCTCGGCAGTTAAAAATTTTAATGATCTACCTGATTATATTCAAAATGCTAAATCTCTTATGATTTTAACTCGGCAATGTAAAAGATTGTAAAAATATTAAAAAAAAATATATGCGTAAAATGTTCAATGATATTATAACAACAAGTGTAAAAAATTTTATATGTAAATACTTTGGCTATGTTAAGTTATAAATGGCATGTTAATTTATTTTGTTTATATATTAATCAGCTTTTTTGTATTTTGTATTATGCTTTACCTTTTTTAGTATATTTTATATTTTATTTATGCCTTTGACTTATACCAGCGATGTCGCTGCTTGTCAAATTATTCTTATACAAATAAAAAATAAAATAAAATAAATAAAATAAAATAAATATATATCCCGAATTTTGAAACAGCCGCAAAGTATCTATCCTTTCTATAGTCCAGGGCTATTTTACCAGAAGGAGGAAAAGCATTAAATCTTGTGTTCACGATTATATCTTTGAATTCAACAGAGGAGTAACTCTTATAGAAAATCCCTCTGCAGGGGTTAACTCTTTATGCTGCCATTACTATCTGGTCTATATGGTTTATAAGTATGTAAAGGAGTAAAATTCCGTATGCAGATTCCTCTAGACAGGATCTACATTACTATGAAGTTTGGGGGAAATTGTCCCAGTGTGGTCGGAGTGTGATGGTAAAATACCGCAAACGTGGTCTTTAGATCCAGTAACATTTTCAAATGGAAACATATGGCATGTGATATGTCATTCGATAGACTATGATCAGAAACGAAAGAAGATGAGGTCTTTTACCATTTCTTAATACTACTTTCGAGAAAATCAATTTCTTGATTAAAAACTTGCAGGGAGGGGGGGTAAAATTTGCAGATATAAAGATTAAAAAATAGACTCAGGGCTTCCACTACTTTCCTATACCCTCTTTATATTTCAATTAGGATGCTACCCAATAATATAAAATACAATTAAAAATTTACAAATGAATGAGTCTTAAAAATGCCTCTTTTATTAAGAATCCACGAAGGAATCTTAATAATGTTAGATTTGGCTTATGTGGCCTTTGCATGTAATAAATGCGAACTCTGCTATAAGCGAGTTTAAGGAGAAACTGCTTAATGCATGTAAAGTCAAAACTTAAAGGAGACTGATGGTCTTGCTGAAAATACGGACTTAGATTGATGTTACCGACCTCATAAGAAATATTTAAAAAGTCGGTGCCATTAGATTAAGTCGATGTAAAGGAAGCCACATAACCGCCTTCAACTTTAAGGGGAGCATGATGAAAAATATTTACTTGTAAATGTAATTTTAATGTGAAATGCCCCATTCTTAACCGCAACGTTGGGAAGCAGCTTTAAGAGGATTCGAACTTGCAATCCAAATAGTGGGCGACGAGCTTCGAACCACCTTCAGAAAACTCAATAAACAGAGAGAGAGAGAGAGAATGGAGAGTGGATGTGGTGGGGGGCTTTATCAAAATTCGTTGCAACGGGGAAGCGGTCCGCAGCGACGACGTTATGAAAAGCCCCCGTCGATAATATTCAAGCGAAAATGAAGAAGGTGAAGTTTGATGATGATGATGATGATGATGATAATGATGATGTTGATGTTGTTGATGATGATCAGAAAGAGGAATCTCACTTTGGGTTGATTTCTCCCACTCCTCCTCATCTTCACGAAATAAATTGTTCGAACGGAATCATTAGCAAGTGTAGCTTGTCTCCGATTAACCCTTTCAGCCCCTCTGGCTAGCTTTCGGAGTTTAATCCAACGAGTGGAAAATTATTTCTAACGCCCGAGCAACAGGAAATAAAAGGGATCTGGAAGCAGTTCGGGGAATGGGTTCACTCTTCACCTCTTTTAAGCCCTAAATCTATCGCCACTGTTTCTGGGTATTTTGGTCGGAGGTGATGGCGGTCTTTGGTCGGCGATGGTTCGGCTGCCTTTCCATCCGCCTTGCCTATCATCACCTACTCAATTACGTGGAAAAGGGAACCACGTGACGTGAACACCAATTATTGATGTAAACTTTTAAAACTTTGAAGAATAAATACAATTAAGTTTTCACGCTTCGATTTTCTCTGTCGAACTTTACGCCTCGTCCACCCCTCTTTCTCTCTCTCTCTCTCTCTTGTTCATCGCTCTGTAAATATTGCTTCGATTTAGGTAAATCTCATTTTCCAGTAAGAATTACTGGTGCAATCGAAAATCGTAGTTTCACGTCCTTTTATTCGGCTATATTTGAAAATTAGCATATGCAGAAAGAAGACTGTTTTGATAAGGTGGAGGAAATTGGAAATGAAAAGGTGAAATGTCTCCATCTGGTTGTAAACAAATAAAAAAGAAGGTCGTCAAAAGATGCAAAAAACTTGAATTGTTTTATATTTTTTGCTTAATAGAATCTTTTTGTCCTATTATTATGAATATTTTTATTAATTTATTTTTTGCTCAACTCATAGAAAATTATTTCAAACTAGTAGTACTAATCAGAAAACACGTACAATAATAAACATACAGGGCGAGTCAAAAGTCTGTTATCCCCTCTTACCCGTGCAGAAAAAAGGATATATCCCAAATGTATTGTAGCCAACAAATATGAATAAGTTAATGGGCTATTTCTTGGTAACCTTCCGATGACCTGATTATGCAAATTAGGTCATAATCAAAATTTATCTCGGGAACCGTAACATAATCGGATGAATAGATCACTCAAAAATGACATGGAAACAGTTCTGCATGCAAATCATGTCATCCTTAAGTAGCTTTTACTTGATAGCTAGACTCAGTATTTTCAATTTTTTTAATTTACATGCGAAAAATAAATATCAAATATTTGTATGTAGAAAGGTTCAGTTTCATTTTTGAGTAATCTAATCTCCAATTATGCTGCTTTTTTTTTATTGTTCATGATTAAATGTAGAACAAGCACATAATTGGAAATTGGTCCATCTTTTACGGTTATGAGCTAACTTTTGTATATAACATAATTTGCACAATCAAATAATCGGAAGATCCTCACAGGTAACCGACCCACGACTTCCTCTTTGTTGGCTGCAAGAAATTTGGGATATCTCCATTATTTTTTTTGCACAGGTAGGAGGAGAAGTGACAGACTTTTTTTGAACTCACCTGACACAAATACAGAGTGATTCAAAATGATGTCCGGCATTTCAAAATTTTACTATGCATTTATTTTATAACATAGACTAACCAGATCGGGTTTTAAATGCAGGAAAACTCAAATATTTTTAACCTACCCGCAATTGGAGGCTGTGGTGCCGCTAGTGTCGCGATAAAAGTAAAAAAGGCGGCTGTTAATGAAAAGACATATTGCGCAAAAACATACGATAATTTTAGTCCAGCGGCTATTTCGTAGACAATTTCATAAAGATTGCCCTACTAACAATCGTCCGTAAGTAGTATAATGCACGCAGTAAGATTAATAAAATGTATAAATATATTAAAAATGATTTATACACTGTTAAATAATGTCATATCGTACACCGTTTCCATACGATTAGAAACCTCAAACAAAATCCTATCTCCAATACTACTTGAAATACAATCTAAAGCATTACACCATAAACCGTTTCCTTTCTGCGCAGCTCTTTGGACACATTCATGTTTGAAGGCTTTCGCTTAGTCCCGGAACAGCAGTCATTGAAATACAAGCAAGATCCATATCATGCGTCTCCAATTCTTCGACGGCGTAATGACGTTAGTCTTTGGTACATGTCAGATGAATTTTCTTCTGTGTCTTGGGACGTACCAGGTTTTACAGCTGAAAATGTCTGCCTTTGCAGTTCTCGACGAGTTTTTTTTCTCTTAGATTGTTGACTGGGGCCATCATTATATTCGTGGAATTATATAAGCAGGCAGTTTTACCATCATGGTACTTTACATTGTTAAAAATGTTTACTTTCTAGCTTGATTATTTAAATCTTAATTTTCAAGAATTCCAACAATTCGAAATGTTGAAACATCCCCCATGTAATTCGAACATGACTCCGGAGAATTATCATCTCTATGGGCCTTTAAAAAGCATTTCCTTACAACGCTGCTTGATGGTTTATACCGCTTCAAAGTTTTTGTTCAACCTATAGATGATATTTCACAAGATAATGCGCCTCCTTATCGGACGCAAGATCTAGGGATTTAAGTCCTTGCGAATTTTTGCTGAATTAGAGACCAATATCTGCAGTGGATTTTTCGACAAGCTTTTTTTCGTTCCGGCACTATTTCTAGCAACACTCTGAAATCTTATAAAATCGAGGATCGTAATAGTTCCACTCAATGTATAGACCTTGTCCAATAGTAAACAAACCGTCATTTTGAAAATAAGCAGACGAGCACTTCCGCGAGCAACAGTGCTTCCTGTTGTGAGCTTGTCAGCTCTAGACTAGCCTACTCCTGCCTCTATGTAGTACATAGTGCCGCACAATTTTATCGTTACAAAAGGAGACAAGGAATCTATACTTCAGAGCACTCGATAATGCATTTTTTATTTTTATATTTTGGTTTCTGAAAATTTTTAGGCAAATTCCTTTGGCAGGGGTAGGCCACTTAATGACTGTAATATACGATACAGAATATCTAACCATTTATCCCTTAGTTTTTGTGGTGAAATTTGGACGAGGAATTATCTTCCTCAGTCTTCCTTCAATCATCTTCCTTCACTTAGCCAAGCCTTTATTGTGGAGCTAAAAAAGAGAAAAAAAATCTTCTCTCTTAAGTTTAAAATGGATAATAAAAATTATTCTAAGATGGAATGAACATTTTTATTACATAGAAACTATCATATCATTAGAATAAAATCTTCTCTCTCTTTTTTTTTATTTTATTTTTTTTTTTATTTTTCCTCTTGAGAGGGGAAAAAAATCTTTTTTCTCAAGAGCTCTTTCTTTCAAGGGAGGGGGCTGCTATGATTGTGAGGCAAAAAAAAAACTCTATTCAACTATAATTCTCTTATCCGCCCGTCGGTCCGTCCGAGGCCAACAAAGAAAGTTACAACAATCCGTCCGATTCCAGGGACTGTTGTGGTTTAAGACAATATTCAGTCATTGTTATTAAATAAATAAATGAACTGAAAAACAAGATAAGAGGAAAAGGGTTTTTTCGAACCAAGCTTTTATAATGTGTTCAATTCTTATTTGATTCTCAGTAAAAGATATATGGGGATGTGCTGACTTCCGACAATAAGCAACAACGAGGGGTACTCATTCACTTACCCATTCACTGAGTGTTTTGGCAACAATAAAGCTTAATTTTGAAACAATAAATAATAGATACATTTAACTCTCGCCATAACGAATTGTCTAATTGTCACAACAAACAATTCGTAGTAATGAATTTGTACCATTAGAACACGAACCAGTGAACCGATTTGAATTTTTTTTTCTTTAACATAAATTGTCATCGATCCTGCATATGTGTGTCAAGTTTCAGCTCCCTAGCTTGTCTGCAAGTTGGTTTAATATTGATTACAAGATTTGACCTAAACAAACTAACATTGCAAGGTTAATAAAAGCTTTTAATAATAATAATAATAATAATAATAATAATAATAATAATAATAATAATTCTCTTGGTCAGTCCAAAGCCAGGGATTGTTGTGGTAAGATAATACTCAGCCATTGTTATTAATTAAATAAATAAACTGAAAAATGTTTTATGCAGATAAACAGTATATTGTTGCAGAATGTTAAGTTTTGAAACCATTGATGCTCCACTTTCGTTTCTTTACCTTTCAACCAGTACGGTTGATACCCGTCATATGACAGATGGAATTCTAGTAAATAAATAATTTGCACCCAGTTATTTTGATCTACGGCGTTGATCCATGCATGTTGGCGTTGTGAATCTCGTGAAAATCGAAAGAACCGAATCTCAGACATAAAATTTGTATTAGAACAGTTTGTGCAACATTTGTTAACTAAGGAAGTAAAACAAATCGATCCTATCGTCTTCCGTTTCATAAAGAGGTAGAAAATACAGAATAGAATCGGCTGATTAATTTTCCCATGCCGTATTTTTCCCATTAATTTTTCTAAGGCACTGTTGCACAACTATTTGACATTTCTTAAATTTAAATCACTCGAATTCGCTCGGACGCTATGCTGATGCTGAGTATCTGGTAAAACCGGAAGTCTTTTTTGCTGACCGACCGTCTCCCTCTTGTGGCGATTTTTTCGTCAGGCAAGGTCTATATGTTAGGTGAGAACATCTAAAAAAAGAAGATAATATAAATATCACACAAATATTGATCACAATGTCGTGAAACAAACAAATTATGGATGACACAAATATGATATTATTTTCCCTTATGCTTGAAACAACAGAAAATGCCGAAATTATTAGTT
Source organism: Rhysida immarginata (assembly GCA_023313115.1). Lineage (NCBI taxonomy): Eukaryota > Metazoa > Arthropoda > Chilopoda > Scolopendromorpha > Scolopendridae > Rhysida > Rhysida immarginata. The sequence goes on from JAHWFO010088925.1 coordinate 1,863,766, forward strand.
ATTGTAAAACGAATTTGCACGGAAGTTTCATATATGAAAGATGTATGCTTCCAAATAATTTTTTTTTTTTAAATCAGAACCTTCGAGAAGAGTATAGCTGCCGCCACGTAAGTTGAACGATCTTTCTGACATGCGCAGTATGTCATCTCATCAATATGCTTTGTCTGGATTTTACCCATGATGCACTTGTTCTACTATAGTAATGGTGGAGCAATGATATCAATACTACTACTGCATAGCATAATCCTTAAATTTAAGAAATACTGATTTACATGTATTCGGGTATTGCCGCTCTCTAAGAATTTTGATATACAAGGTAATGAGCAGAAAGCGTTTCAGAAATTCAAGCAACCAGGAACGACAGCTCGATTACTTTCTACCCACTGAGGCAGTTGTATTTAAGGTTGTAATTTCGGGAACGCGAAGGAGCCGCTGCTTTCTGTATAGATAGGAACGATCCAGGAGTTGTATAGATATTATTGGGAGGATGTGAGGGAGCGGGCGGGCAAGGGAGTTTTGATAGTATCCAGGAACGACTAGTCGATTACTTTCTACCCACTGAGGCTGTAATTTCGGGAACGCGAAGGAGCTGTTTTCTGCCATTGGGTGAGCGTTCCAGAAGTTGTATTGATATCATTGTGGTGGAGATATCGTTGAAACGTGGAAAGCCTATTAAAAGTCATAATATAAAACAAATTATGCATTCGAGTCGACTATTCTGCGTCATTTTTTAATTTATTAATTTATTATTTTCTTTTATTAATTTCATTTATCTATTTAAAAGAAAAAACGAAAATAGAAACTAAATATAAATAGGAAAACAATGTTTCGAAAGCGGATGTTTCATGAATAGCTAAGCGATTTACTTCCCGTTAACGTCTATTGGCTGGCGTTAGAAAGGACGTCATCCTGTCGTTCAACTTATGTGGCAGCAGCTATAACGTCTTTTCTTTTTGAACACTTATTTGCATTCAAGAAAATGTTATCGGGGTAATGTTTCCTCTTCTTTACGGCCGAATGGCTTATCTGCTTATGAACAAATCATTTAGGCAGCCGAACAAGTATTAAGCTGATGGCAGTGAACCCGATCTGAGATATCTTTTTAATGTATGTAACTTTTTTTTTTGACCGAGTTCAACTTTGAGCTTTGTTAACAGGTAATCGAGAAGAATATGGCAAAGTATAATGATATTTGAAATTTCATTTTGTCCGAATTCATACACCGAAAGCAAATCCAAAAATATTTAATTGAGAAATTATGCTTGTGGCTGCTTTTTCTTTGTAAGTGATTTATGTTCTTTTCGAAGGTCATTTTAAGACTGTGATTTTATTCTGATAAGGATTTGAATAACTTTCTGGCCAAGAAATTTTGGACCTACAAATCATTCCTGAGGACATTGACAATATATTTCCTTTCCCCTCTTCTCATGAATAAAATAAAAGGATAATTTTTTTTTTCAATTTGAAAATGAATTATTTTTTTTTTTACTTGTAGTAATTTGAGGTCAGTTTTGAAAATGTCAATTTAAATTGAATATTGAGAATTTAATTGGGTTTAATTATTTCTTGAGGTAGGAGATTAAATAATTGACTTAATATGGATATTTTTAGTCTACTTCTAAGACGTTTAATGTTTAATATGAATGTCATTTCATAAGCCATGGCAATTATTTCATTCCAATGGAAAAACGTTTAGAGGCTGGAAAGCAATTTTTATTCAAAGAATTAAAAGAAATCTCCATAAATATTAAGGCAAGAATCCCATTGGTGCACGAATCTATAGTTTATCATCTAGTAAAATCCCTGCGTTGTTGGCAGAATCATTGCGTAACAGCAAACTCAACATAAGTGTTGGAATTGTACCGCCGTCCTTATAGTGGTTTAGTGAGCCAAAGACATGGAAATCGCATGTCGTGACTGTAAGGTGGGAGTTTTAAAACTTTCCAATGTATGCGAGCGAGCAGATTTGAATCCTTCAGGCTACATGAGGGCGGACATTATCATGAAGAAGTTTGTGAGTTTCCCTGGACGTTAGTCTTGATGCGAGCAGATAAACGTTGTAAGGTGTCTTCTTCTTAGTTTCATTGGCTGACGCCCTTTATTGGCCAAAAATTTAATAACAGCAGGAAGATTTTCTTGGACCATCTTCCAGCTTAAGCACAGCCCTTAGAAAGAAGCAAACGGCTAATACGTGTGACAGACACTTCACTTGTATTAAACAATACATATAAACAATACTTTCCGTTTTTTAGGAGGTACCTTCGCGGCTGCGCAGTCCAAACGTGTTCAGAAGAAATAAATTACACTAGTGGAGAGAGAGAGAAAAAATCGGCGCATCTTACCGATATATACAGGATGTCCGGAAATAAATGGTAAATATTCATACACATGAGAGAACATGTATAAAGAAGCATTTTTATTCCTATGAACATGGTGTCGCAAGCCAACCCCCACAGAGATACAGGGGGATTAAAGTATGTTGCACTGCCTGATTGTTGGCATCCCGCGAGCGACTAGGCAATGTGGTGCCGCCCACATCTGTTCAAGAGATGTCAATTGTCCTGCCTTTTATTTCCCTTTGGCGGATTCTGGGCCGATTCTGCGCATAGAATCCACCAATGGTCTTTCTTCTCCTGCTTCTTTCTCTTTCTGGCGGGTCTACAGTATTCGGCTCGGGGTAACAGATTCTCTTTTCTTTCCTTTTTCTTGTGTAAAATCTTCGGAGTTCTTCTTTTTCGCTTCTCCTCCCCTCCGAGGATTTGACATCAATGTAAGCACGAATGGCTGCCCCTGGGGCGTCTGTTTTGTTCACATTTGTTTTTACCCACAGCTTGGATGTACGCCTTGATGTGCATTGCTCATAGTCGACGTCAAGATGTTACCTTAAGAGCCTACACCGTTTGTAGGGTGTATTATTTGTTTACGTATTTCTACGTAGTTTAATGTTAAGTGATGTGACTTGATTTTATTCCATTACATCAACACCTTCGAACAGGTCTGTAAGCTCCAATGTGGGCTGCACCACATTGCCTAGTCGCTCGCGGGATGCCAACAATCAGGCAGCGCAATTTACTTTAATCACCCTGTATCTCTGTGGAATAAAAATGCTTTTTTATACATGTTCTCTCACGTGTATGAATATTTACCATTTATTTCCGGACACCCTGTATAATTGAAAGGAAGGTTGGTACGAGGAATGCACATGTATAGCAGAAATGATTAGAATTTTGGAAGAATTGCATCATGTAATGGATAAAAAGCGTTACACAAAATGAAGAACTCTGCGTGGCAGTGATCCATCTTGGTGGCAAGGATTCTTGAAGTTGCCGGATACTATTCTGTTCCTAATGACTTTCAATTTGTAGACATTCTGAGTTGCTCGTAGGCAACCCCCATCCCCCAATCACATCCCAAATGCGCTCTATAAAAGAAAGATCTGGTGATCTAGCTGAAAAATACGGAAACAACCCACGGAGGGGCTTGCTCTAAATGGTGGGGGGTTATATTGTTGAAAAGTTAATCCTAGGTGTTATGAAATGAACGGAATTTCAACGGTTCATAGAATGTATTCAGTGTACCGCTGTGCTGGGAGGGCGACACAGAACTGTCAAAAGAAAAGGTTGGTTGGTTGGTTTATTAGAATTTAGGCGTCGACTACTAAGGTCATTTTGCGCCTTTTACACAAGTTATATCTGTACGCAGCCCGGGACAAACACAAACATCCATGCCCACGGCGAGATTCCAACCCACGACCAGGCGGACTCGAGAACTAGAAAGCCTACGTCCTAGCCCTCTCGGCCACATGGCTGGCCAAAAGAAAAGGCACTCGGACCATAATTCCCTGTCGGCGAGTGACAATAAGACTGAGGTCCTGCATCTTTTGAAGTGTATCGAAATCCGTCTGCAAATTTTTGATCATTGCATATCGGTCGACAGGTGTTTCAATGTGAAATTTCGTTACGATTGTTTTTTTCGGAGTGACCAATTTTTTTTGTCAAAGATTGTAATTTCCTTAGATACTCAGATGTACGAGGGTAAGTCAATGTATAAGTCGCAAAATGGCATAGAAATGAAAGTTGAAATTTCATCAAATTACCTGATAAAATTTGGTTTATTTTTCATTTTAATCTCCATAAACATTTAGGTGCTTGTCCCAGCATTTCACGAGTTCCTCAAAGCCAGCAGCGAAGAAGGTTTATGGTTGATATCGTAGCCAGCTGGTATCTTCTAGAAAAACCTCCTCCATATCCTGGAACCGGTGATCACCCAGATGATCCTTCAGTGGGCCGAAGAGGTGAAAGTCGGATGGTTACAAAATTCACTGTAGGCGGATGTTCCTGTCGTTCTTAACCTGGGACCGATATGAGCCACTGTAATATTGGCACTGTGTGGACGAGCGTTGTCACCCATCAGAAGAACTCCATCTCGCGAAACACCTGGACGTTTTCTTTAAATGACTGACCGTTAATTCTTCATGGTTCTGCAATACATGATGTTCTGACAGTGTGACCCTGGAGCAAAAATTTCACGAGCAAGATGCCTTTAGTGTTCAATACACGGTGATCATCACCTTCCGTGCCGACTGGGTGAACTTAAACGTCTTCGTTTTGGGTGATTTCATACTGGCACGTTTTGTTTCCAGACGATGCGGTTAAGGAACTCAAACCCTCTCTGGCATATCTCATGAGATACTGTAATGGCAGGCTCATTCTGGTGTCTTTGTGTTGATCAGTGAGCTTACGAGGAAACCATCCTGCACACACTTTGTGAAACTACAGGCTGTCACGCACAATGCTGTAAGCTGTTCCATGTGAGCCATCATTTCGATATTCACACGTCGATTGGCACGGATCATGTCTTCCACTTTCCTCATGGTACTGAGAAATTTCCGTCACTGCGAAACTCTGTAGGACGATCTGGACGAACGTTATCACTGATGCTGGTTCGACCACCATTGATAAAATGTTACACCTGTTGTCCTAACAATGGCTTTCCTAGATAAACATTTGTTACTGTAAACAGGTAACATTTCCTTGTGCACTTGCTCAGCAGATTTGCCCTGCGATAAAGAAATTGAATTACGGCCCGTTGTTCATCACGGATACAATCAGCTAACACACCTGCCATCTTACCCATTCGACACACGAATGACTCACCGCCGCACGAGAACGAGACTACTAGCGCCGTATACGTTTACACGGTGGTGGAGCCACCTACACAGATATTTGCGTAAAGGATCAGTGCAACGACCGATATTCATAGCACAAGTTCACATTGCAGCAAAAAAAGATTTGCGACTTATATATTGATTTAGGTTTTTTTGGAATTTTTATTTTTTACTCTTTTTTGAGCATTACTTATTAGATGCATAATTTTAAAAAATTAGTCCTGTTTCTTTTTTTGCATTGAAGATGTTTAACATAAATTATCTAACAGATTATAAACTGTTTAAATGTGATTCCGTGTTATGATGCCAATTTTTGGCGCAATTCAAAATTTACATTTTAAACATAAGCATTGTTCTATTTATTCTTGGCTTCGATATTTCATCCAGGCCTGTTATTATGAATAGTTAGAGTCTCGATAACTTTTTTTTATTGGGTTGAGATGGTTCTCTGGCTATTGTCTTATTGTCTAATGAGATTTGAGTTCATGTCGGTAATTTTACTAATAAGCAACATTAAATTAAATTGTGCTATAGAGATCGCTTGAATTTGATAACTTAGCAGTTATTTACAAATCCATAAAACAGATAGTGAAGTACTGTTATCATCTTCTAATCAATAACTATATCGTATTTCGCGGACGTGGAGCTTTATAACATTTTGAAATCCCTGGGAAACTTTCATGTGCTATTAAGTTCGTTATTTAAAAAAATAACAACCTATTTCGCTCTGCTATCTCCTTTAATTTTACTGCCTGCTCAGCTGATTTCGTGCATATGCTTTTTCCCGTCTATAGAGAACTTTCTAGAACGGAATAAATTGCAGCATACACAGCTCTTTATTTCGCAAAATATTGGCACCATTTGTTGGCGATACCCATTATTGTCGTTCCTTTCCTCACTAAATAGAGTTTATACGAAACCCGTTTTAGCCGTGATTCTTAACTTGGAGGCTATTATTATCCACTCAGCCCTTCAAATACAATAGGCTGGGCTTTGGAGAGGGAGGGGGGGGGCTATTTTTCCGTTAACTCGGCAATGCTCGTCGGCATTAGGCTGTGGCCAGGACGTTGCTGCCGTAAAACTGTTTCCCATGATAGAAGCAAAATGATTTTGAATGACAATTTCATTCGTCTTTTGACAATTAATCGCAAGTATTATTGTCTATTGAAGGAGTAGAAATGGAGTCAGAAAGCTGTGGTCGACCACAGTTCGCCACAAATGCTGGCAATTATTGGGTGATTCTGCTTTCTCTCCTGCACACCAATCCGGGTCCGTTTATCTCTCTCCGGTGGCTCGACTAGACTTCGGAGAATAAAATAAAAGTCGCCTAATAAATATGTTCAACCCCGAAGTAAAGTTTTAATTATACGTTAGGCCTGGAGATAGTGTTTTCTGGATTAAATTTGTTGCGATGATTTCGTTTTATTAAACCGGGTGAAGAAGAGGAAGTTGTGCGTCGCGATTTCGGCTTTTATGAGAGAGCCATTACTCATAATAGATTTTGTGGTTAGGTTGGCTTTAATTATTAAGTAAAGTCAAAAAGTGGAATAAAACTACGAGGGCCAACTTTCTTTGGATTTTGTTGAAAGATTAAAAAATAATGAGAAGTAGTCGTAGTATGTTTGGGAGGAAAATTAAGGCGAAGTTTAATTATATCGGATAGGATTTGGATGCCGAGTTGTCGTGTTTAACTAGCCAAGACGGAAATTACAAGAAATTTATCCCAATTAGTGAAGAACTTCCGGAGGAGGAGGAGGAAGATAGGAAATTGTTGTCGTCGTTAGTTGGGTGACGGCGATGATGTCTTAAGAGTTAGTTTTTGAGCTCAGAGCCCGTGTTGAAACCGTTTTCATACTTGCAAGGAGCAGCAGGATTACACAGATTATGGCGATTATAAGTGTGAAGATGTTTTAATAATAATAATATTAGGGAGGAGGAGGGGGTTAAAAGGAGGGGTAAAAAAAAAGAGTGGTGTTTACATGCTGATATTTTTTTTTGCCTAATTTTCAATAATGTAATTGAAGAGCGCGGTCGGATTAAGGGCGTCTTTGTGTTTTCGTGCATGCTTCATTGCTGGCTCTCCTTGTTGCTGGCGTTGCTGCGATTATCAAGATTAACGAGGGTGGCTTATGGCGAATCTAAGACAAACAGCAGCCCATCTCCCTTCACCATCGGCAAACACGAAATCTCTAGAACATTCTTTAACTTGATGGGTAAACACTAGTAAATCTCTACTTTCTTAGAGATTTTTTTTTGTCGTATATGTAATAGCGCTATGAATTTTATGTAAATGTTTATGCCAACATCAGTAAGCGTTAATTAGAGTTAACGCAGCAGAAATGATTTACAATTTTAATTACTGAATGCGTTATCAAGTTATTTTTTTTTGTCATTAAGTATTGACGTAACGGACTCGGTTTAAAGCTTGTGGTTTATATTTAGCTTGTAAATTTTGTTCAACTAATGGCACGAATTAATTATAATTGATGGATTACTTTGCTTAAATTATTGGTAATTGTAGTAAGAAAAATAAAATGCGTTCTGAATAAGTGATTGATTAATGGTATTATTTTAACCTTTGGTCGAATATTGCGTGATAAGTATTTCACATTTGTAATATTCAAACTTTCTTTACACTAAAAACCTTAGATTTGCATCTAACAGCGAAATAATCGAAATTGGTAGGTTATCCATGTATTGGACGGAAAGTAATGTCTGCATCTACGAGAAATAATTCAAATGAAAATTTTAAGAATTCGTAACACCACTTTATTGGTCTGTAAATGAGCAGTAGGGTAACTTCGTTTGAAGATGAACTGACAGGGGTGAGTACCACGTAGAACTTATCATACTGCCGCATTGAGTAGTGTTAAGATAGTTATCAACATGCACCAAACAGGAACATAGTTCTGATTTGAACCACGGTTGTCCTTCACAAAGGCAAGGAATAAAAGGCAAAATTCTGTTTTCCTTTTCTGTTGCGTACTGTAAGGCCTCTATCAACTTCAAAAACATTTAAGGGTTACATATGAATCATCCTCGTATAAGATAATTGAAAACTGCTCTTCAAAGTACATGTATTTAGAAGCACAATTCAGTCCAATATGTTTTCACTACCTGCTCCCGTTGAATACTGTCACTATAAGAATTTGATGATTTGGGCACAAATAAGTAAGTGCTCGATAAACATTAACCAAAAAATAAAAAAATAAAAAAAAGGTCTCAGTCGCTTGCAAGGTCTCAGTCGCTACCTCCCATCTCGATAGTAGTCCCATCTCGATAGTAGTCCCATCTCACAAGGGAACAATGAGAACCTTGAGAATGGCGGTGGACCTCCATGGAAAGAGTAACGACATCCTTTGATGCCGCCAATCCTCGTCTTTCATTGGTTCAAGGTAGTCACGAGGCCCATGGCAGCCATTCCTGTCTCATTAGTACGAGCAAAGCCTACATGGATTAAGAGAAGCCTGGTCTATTCACAGTTTGTCTATTGGTAAAAGTGTCAATTTTTTTCCTAGTTTGGACAGTTTCCTAGAAGTCTTATAGGGCCACCTATTGACAACATTTTGTAAAATTTGAAAAATAAAATTGAAAACGTACGCTTAAAAATAATTTTAGATGCTAACAATCTAAATTAAATAAGTTTTACTTTCAAAATATCTGTAATCTCTTCTAATCAGAACATTTTATTTTTAATACTGTGTAGCTTATGGATTTCTGCAGAATATTTGTAGCGCCCCACTGTGATGCAATTAATGAAACCTGGTTTTAAGTGTATTTTTTCAAATTTTTTTTTCCGATTTTGCAAATTGTTGTCAATGGGTGACGCTATAAGACTTCTGTCGAAATTGGAGCCATGTCTCACTAGCAAATTGACCAGGCTTCCCTTAAACCTTGTAGAATGTGGTACGAGAGGTGTAAGAACGGCCGAAACTGGAGTAAGCTACTGCTCTTGTGCAATAACCGAAAGATGGCGCTGGCTGTATTTTAAATTGTGTTATGTTTAATTGTTTGCAAAACTCTACAATCCGAACGGGCACACAGAGAGGGCACACACTGCTGAAGGATCTCTCCAAATGTATGAAAATTGTTCTGCATAATATCCAGTCCTTAATATTACGACTTTTTTGTGCGAAAATATTTTCACACGGGGCCTACTAGTTAAAAATAAAAATTTTGTCTCTAAAGAAAAAGATTTGAACCTGGAAATTTGTTAAAAAAATAAAAAAATTTGAACCTGGAAGAGAGAGGAAAAGACGATGAAAATAAGTGTATTGTGTTTGATAAAGATGACAAACATTTAGAAAATCATTAATTATAAACAACATCCACATTAATGAACTCGAAGAACAGTCTTTGCATTATTTAGTAGGCCATAGTAAACGAAAGATAAAGGAATCTGACAATGGTGATTCATCGGCTGAAATTAAATCTCTAAAAATATTTACGGAATTGAAATCATATATTAATTTCGAAATAAAAGTTAAAAATTACCCATTTGTTATTGTTTCTGAAGTTGCCTTCAAATTAATTTACGATCGTTAAATTATAATAACAGCGCAAAAGGACATCTTGTTGTCCGGTGAAAGAAGTAAACAAGACACTGCAAACAACATTTCTTTATCATCTCATTGCTCTGATTTCCTGAATTGTCATAATGTGTATGAGAAAATTATAAGAGTTTATTTTATGACAAGAATTGTTTCTTAATAATTTCCTATTAAACCAGTTTTTATTTCATCATGTTCATGTGCTGTTGTTGTTATCTTCCTGTTCTAGGACAATCTTAACAGATCAAAATTTCTCTGTCGAAATCATTCGTATGAAAGAAAGCAATGATATGCAGTATAAAATCGGGGCACACATGAAATTTGTTCCATACAGCACTTGCTATTCTGAAGAAACTTATACAATATGTAATGAGGGATATGTAATGCTAGTTATCCACTTCTGTTCTCTTTACACTATTATCAGCTCATTAAAATTCTGCGCCATTGGCGAGCCCTCGAATTTGAATACCTCGTCACCGGCCATTATTGCATTTTCTTTTTTGCTGAATATTTCTTTATATAACCATAATATTTTCTTGTGCGTTTGCTTTGCCTTCTACCAAAAGTTTATGATATTTGACTGAAGCGCGCAAACGTGTGCAATTATGTCGACGCCAACCCAATTACTCAGTTCTAATACACTCTGCACTGGAGATAACAATACACTTATTAAAAATAGTTTCCGCACAGAATGGTTGAGATTGATTGAGCTGGTTTTTCAAATGTGACATCACGTTTGTCTTAAGCGAATGAAACAAGTTTTCCAATTCTTAAGGTTAACTGACGACGACGACTTTACAACCAAACTCTGCTATACAGATTCTGCAATCTTTGTCAGAGGCTTCGATCTAACCGAATGCATTTACTCTTGGGAAACTCTTTTCCAATATTTTGCTTTTTCAGCGTTATAGACTTCGTGATATCCACTGTGAGAAAGCAGCGTGATTTTAATCAGCTTCTATCTTAAACAGGAAAGAGCAGTTAAGAAGCACACAAAATGTTAAGCAAGCATTTGGTGAAAATACTTTAGGCTACACGTAAACGTAGCACTACAATAAACGTTTGAAAAACGACCGAACTTCGGCTGATAATGATTTCATCGCATTATAAATTGTGACTAAGGTACGCGTTTGTGTGAAAATCTTATTTGAACCATCCACATCGCTGTCCTGTACAACAATTTTTTAATATAATGGTTCCACTTTATCACAATCGCTCGAATTAAATGGAGCGGGTAGGGATTTTTATAATATTTGCTTTGCTGTTAAGTTTCTATTTTATCTATAGGGTGTCGCACAAAAAGTATAAATGTCTACAATACTAAAGAAATTATTAAAAGTTTTTGGGACGCTTGTTCATCTACTCTTAGTAGATGTTTATCAGTCGCTTTTTTTTTAATAATTTAAGCGCCACTAAACAAAGAACTAACTAGAATAAAAAGACGCAATTCTTTCATAAATTGTTCCTTAAAATATTTTTATATGAAAATTTTAAAAATTGATAATGAAAGGGATTATTTTGGTGTGAACATTCGGACAGAACGTGCGGTGTAAATCTAAAGTGACACTACCAATTATGCGCTATCTATTTATGATGCTTAATTCTGATGAAAAGGGTTGTTTATCTTTTTGATCTTCATAATCCGTCGAGGAGAGTACAGTGGCTATAATTTAAGGCCAAATCGCATCCAAATATTGCCGATACAGGGCAGTTGGTGTCAAGTGAAATGAATTGGGTTTCGCTCGCTTCTAATGACAACCCATCGTCCTAAACACGCTCAATATTGTACTTATAGAATGGAATAGACGGGGAGCGCCTTATTTGACTGAAATGGTCGGTGCGCCAACTCCTTTGATAGGGATGAAGAATAATAATGAAGCAAAGCCGGTCATTAAGTATGCTGGTCACGTAAAGCCAGTGTGGCTTACAGCTTCATTCTTCCCAGATTTGGTTGCAACTGCCGTAGGATTTGGCTTGTCGTCTTTGCCGGAGACGAGAGTCGAGTCCCGGACGATGGGTGAGCCATTAATCTTGCCGCCTGCTTGATTATAACTGAAAAGGTTTAAAGGCAAATGCAAGGATTAGTATCCTTTAACCGTGAAAATAATAGGCTTGCGGGAATAAGCAATTGTTTCTTTTGAGTTAGAGCTAAGCCTTTAATGTGAAACCGATTAAATTTTATTTAACAAGAGATTAACGAGTAAAGATAAGCGAACGCATTTTTAAAAATGAGAGAGCGAGTCGAGGGAGGTTTATTATCGTGGTATCATGAGCCTATCTGTTAGAAAGCTCTTCATATTTTATGATACAGAGTTTTGAATTATAAATATACTTTCTACGGGCGAGAACCCTTTAAAATAACCGTTCAAGCGATGCTTGCAGATTGCGGATTCCTTTCCCAGACAACGGCATTACATGATTTATTTCATGTAAACATTTCCATTCGGACGATAAATTAAAGCTACTTAAAGAGAATCGTTCGTTATACGATATGATGAAAAAGTTAAAAAAAAAAAAAAAGAAAAAAGATTTATAACCTTTATCTCACTATGTGTTATAATATCTATTTGGATCTCTTCTACATTCAAAAGTGCGAATTTCATGCCATTCATATGCAGAAATGTGGAAAGAACTCTTCCACGATCGCCGAGACCGACTCATCTATGCTTTAATACGAAATGTCCATGAATACAGTACCAGGTTAAGTCCAGCATTTTTAAATCCCATAAGAAGTTCAAAGAAACCCAAGCAAGTTTTTAGTCACAGTTATCTGTAATTTGTTATCGTCTCTGCTCCAAAAGCTCAATTCCGATATCGGCACTCATTCTCGACCTCCTACATATTCCTGAACCGCTGTCCGTAGCACATGAACCATGAACATGGACAAAAACAGTAATTTGATAACACAAGGTCTGGTAATTTCATTTCTTCAAGTTCCTAGAGTTTATCCTTAGTCTGGTTGGAGGTATGTGATAAAGCGTTCTCATGCTGCACGCCTTCCATAGACCAGGATTCGGTAAAGGGTAGGACGCCATAAAATCGCTGCAGTTGTTGGGCATAGAGGTCTCGATTTACAGCATGCTCATCTGGAACAAGCTCAAAGCGATTAATCTTTGAACTTTCACCAACTAGTTCCGAAAGATGCCCGGGATGGATCCGTTAATTCCCTTATCCGAATTTCTGAAATAGGTAATTTTTTATTCCCAGCTACAATCCGGTGCCATAAACTAATATCTCTGTGATTAGCCAGCAGTTGTTTGCAAAGATCCATTCATGTTTGTGCCTGAGCAGGAGTCAAATTCATGGACAATTTGGAGCAGTTGTTGGAGCGATTGGTTTTGCTTTGGGAACGGTCAAAATCAAGTAAAACAAATTAACAATAAATTGGATAATTTTGTCTCTCATTTGATAATTACTCTGTGTGTCGAGACGATGGTAATAAAGATGCGAAAAATAACATTACATAAAATCCTTCAGATAACCCCTTAAGATTAGGATTGTGAGGGTGTCATTGCATGCCAGCCAGGTACAGTGAAATGATCCGATCTTGAAACATTGCTTAAAAGAAATTAAAGGCTATAGATGGGATGCGCATGTACAAAGAAACAGTTGGATATAGAGGGGATGCGATTAAAAGAAACAGTTGGATATAGGTGGGATGCGCATGTATAAATTCCCTGCCACTTCTGGCGTCTTCGCTCAATTACAACCATAGAATTATCCGAGGCAAGGAAGAGTAAATAAAAAACGATTTAGCGAACAAAAATGCCGTGTTGTGTTGCTCATGGATGCTCAATCAATTCGCAAAAAGGCAGTTAATACTTTGTCTCTCAAACCGTTCGAGAACATCTCCCGACTTCTTTCATACGACGCCACCAGAGTCGCGCCACCACTCTTTTTGGTGGCACATTTCTTGGTGGCGTGTTCAGATTTTCCTGCCTCCAACGCGGCCACCGGAAATGAGTCACCCTCTGTTCACGAATCGTTGCTATGGAAACCCCCTTTCCTCAACTCCCCAGCAATGGTGGTGGCGCGAGTTCGTGTGAAAGGCTCTACTGTGAGCAGTGTAATGACGTGGCCGCGCCACCAAGTTGGTGGCTCGAGGAATCGCGTCTTGAGCACATCCCCTCTTCAGGCCGCGCATCCACTGGCGCCCTCACCACCACGTGTGAAAGGTTCAACTGTCAGCAGTGTAACGACCTGGCCGCACCACCATGGTGGCCTCGTGTGAAAGGGACCTAAGATGGCTCAACTCACCTCTCAGCCGGCTCAACTCACCTACTCTTCAGCCGGCTCAACTCACCTCTCTTTTTCGAAACCCTCTCTGAGAGTTCCCGTCTCCCCTCGTCACCAAGCTCGATCGGTCCATTCGATGGAAGGGGTGATCCTGGGCCCTCCTGGAATTTCTAGTTCCAGTATAGTGGCTAGAAGAATTTCTTCTAGCCACTATAGTTCCAGTAAAATTTTTAAACGATATCTTCGAACCCGTGACTTCCCGCTTCCGCCGTCGAAAACTTTCGCTTTCGAGGGAAAATCACGTGACAGCTACCCGTAAAAAATATGAAATTAAAATAAATTGAAATGGTGGGATGGTACATTCGCACTTTATAATAGGGGAGGGAGTTATTAGAAACTAGTATTACTCGTAATTGGCTCATCAGAGGCTATAAATTTATTTTCAAAAATTATTCGTCTCGGAGAGAGGAGTCCCTCCCTACAAGTCGAATTTATTCTCTTTGGTTCGCTGGTATGTACGCTTCAGCCATTTCTTCATTTTTAGAAACAATTAATATAATAAAAGCTAATATCAATAAAAGGGTACATTTCTTCATGAAAAATACGTTAAGGTACAGTGTAAGACTGCCTCTGACAGTTTATTGATTTCATTTGCTTCTGCTTTTTGCCATTTCGGAGGAGTTAGCTGCACAACACAATCAATCGTCATCTCCACTAACTATTGAGAAATTTCCGATGAATTGATCCGGTTACATATCTATGTATGGATTTTTTTTTTTCAAAATGTTAACATATCTTCTCGAATCATGAGTTTTTAAATCGATTTCAGAAAAAAATTTGTTGTCTTTTTTTGAGTTAGGGAAACGAATACATAGGCCACCACTGTCAGTGAGTGGTCGACCAAAAATTTATAATTCTATTAAAATGAAAACTAATTTACTTCTAATCTATCTAATAATTTATGTAATGATTATAATGTAAAAATTATTATTATTATTGTTATTATTATTATCATTATAACTATGAAATAGCAACGAAGACGCACACTTGTGTATTTGCCCTAATGTATTAACTGTAACCCTTTAGGAAAATGTCTTTCAACGATTCGACATATTTTATTAAAATCACTGGTCTACCTATATTCCATTCTCTTTTCATTTAATAAAATGATAAAGCCAAGTAACCTGTTTTAATGGATGAATAGCGTCATGCCACTTTTATAAAACGATAATGATTTAACCAAGAGAAAAATAAATGTTGTAATGTGTATGTACCTGAATATAAATGAAGGAGGCTTTAAAACTTGCTGAATAGAGAATTTCTGCGAAAATGTCAGGTGTCAATGTGCTGGAACAAAATTGGTATGAAAGTAGAATTGCGGCAGGAAGTCCTTCCCCATCTTTTACATTGAGTTCATTCGGCGACGGCGGATTTATTTCGATCCATGTCTGACACGTGGAATACGTAAAGAAATCCGAACCTAGACTGACATCATTACTTTCACAGATTCCAATCTTGTCGACACATTCGAGGTCCACGTTGAGAAAATTCTTTTGCGGATAAAAATAGGTGAAGAAAAGAGAGGAGAAATTGAATTTCTG
This sequence comes from Rhysida immarginata, assembly GCA_023313115.1. Classification (NCBI taxonomy): domain Eukaryota; kingdom Metazoa; phylum Arthropoda; class Chilopoda; order Scolopendromorpha; family Scolopendridae; genus Rhysida; species Rhysida immarginata. The sequence continues at coordinate 1,879,320 of JAHWFO010088925.1, forward strand.
TTTGAGAAACTTGTGCCTGAGGCTTGATAAAATTTACATGTTAAGTGTCTTTACAATGTTTTTACAGGCGTGTTAAAATTACGCATCTTGTTTTCAGAATTAACTCAATTTTTTTTTTTTGCAAAGTTAGTTCAGCTTCCAATCTGTTCTCTATCGAATTCTAGAAGGACGGGCTCCAGCCACTGTTTTCCAGGAATTACAAAGACAAATGGGAGTGAATTTATCCGGTAAATGCGAGATTCCAGCTGAAGGCTCACCACGACCAATTTGAAGTGGGGGCTATCGGAGAGATTGACCTGACTTAGATTAATCGGTGTCGTGGCCCGAGAACCACGGAAGGGGTCGCCGCCAGGCTTTGCCAAATGGAGATCCCCAAAGATGCGTTTGGCTTATGGGCACCAGATGCAATGTATTGGTCCAGATCAGAAGCACTTAACCCCGAACGCCGCCAAAACATACCTCACATACCGGAGACTCTTTAAATCCATGCCAACTGCACACATGTTGACCAAAATGGCTTTGGGCTGGACTTTGGTTAGATTTGAACGACGAATGAGGTTGACTGGTTGGTCTTAATGAAATTTGCACTCTATTCAGACTCTTTAATCTTTTCTGGTTAATATCGAAAGCCGTATGCTCTACAATTTTGTATGATCCTAAATTTAGAGTTTGCTTTTTATTGTTGAAATATCTTTAAGCGAAACGTAAAATTTGCTATAAAAATTCAAGAGGAACACAGGTTTGTATTGAAAATAGTTGTTTGACTAAAACACTGAAATCTATGTAAAGGTTCCGTTTTACAGGGTGTAGAGGAAATTCCCGAGACAGTCTAATAACTTTAGAACAAAAGGTGCTAAACTCATAAAAGTCACATATATCTATAGGAAAATGCCCGTGTCCGATTGAAAAGAATTATTCCGAGCGCTCTCAATGTAAGCGCTGACAAGTTGTAGAGAGCCATCGACTGAGTAGAAATCCACTCTTTTCATAAAGAAAACAAAGGCATAAAACTCATAAAATGGGGGGAGGGGAGAGAAATCTATGTATGTGATACCATACCTTGTAGGTATGTAGGCTGCAGTATTTATGCATACAACAGCAAACGCACGAAATCACTCCTATTTAATAATTGCTACAACTTTGTAATTGGAATTTTTCACTATTTATCATGGCCCAAAGTTAGTTTTCGTAACTTTTCAGCGTTTACAGTAGGGGCGCTAGGAATACTTTTATTCAATCCGGCATATGTACTTGCCTGTAAGTAGACCTGGCTTTTATGAGTCTAAAGCTTGTTCTAAAGTTATACGACTGTATCAGGAATTCCCTCCTTAACCTGTATAAAAGTAAATATTTGTGTAAGATAAGGATTATCATTCCAACTTTTAGCCTTGTTAGTCATTTTTATAGCTGTCGTTTTTAAAAATCATTAACTCTCAATTTTTAATCGGTCTTCATCAAAGAGTCTTTGAAGTGCAATGAAATGCAATTCAGAAAATGCTTTTACTTTCTGAAAAAAAAAAACAAGAAAAAAAAGGGAAAATAATTTATCATGAAAATTTTAAATTTTTATATTTTAAAAACATTCTTCTTGGAACTTCTTATTTCAACGAAATTATAAATCTGATTTTGAAGATGCCCACGGCTGCGATCAAAAGGTAAATACACCAGAAAGATGATGATGATGACGGTGAAATTTAAATATTTTGAACTTTTAATTTCAAATAGTATATCTCTTTAAAAAAGGTAAAAACAGGATGGGTAAAACAAACATTCTTGATTTACTAAAAATGTTCCTGGGTATAAGAAAGTGTTTACTGAGATACTAAAGATCGGTTGGTGACTCTCTTATTTACGAGATAGAAACATGAAAAAATAAAATCTATAATAATATCTGTATATTTCTACTTTAAGAGTGCAAAAATGAAAAACATATGGGTTGTTAGTAAATAATTTTTGTCGAATATGAAAATGAAAACTATTCCAAACTTAGAAATTCCGGAAATCCGCCTCTGCAGTCGCCGAACGTGGCTCTCCTGGTCTTTACTTAATATGATGTTGGATCGCCTTATACATCCAAACCCGCCCGAATTCTCCAGAAGAATGAGGAATATAAGTCCTCGATAGTGGATAATGGAATCTGAAACCATTATTCATGCAAAAAAAAATTGTTCAAGTTCTCGCGGCGATACTGAAGGCAGAAAACGAACAGAGCAGTTTTCTCCAGAATTGGCCAACATTAAAAGCCTAGAAATGAAAATTCCAAAGCCTCATTCAGGTGTATATATATATATATTTTTCCATTGATCAATAGTACAGTTTTGAGTGTTGCAAAACACTCTTCTCTTTTGAGCATTAGTGGTTTTCTAATTGCAACTCGATCGTGATAGCTTATGGAGTTTCCTCCTCAGTTTTGTGAACACGGGCTTTGGAAAACTCATCTTTTTATATTCTGGATCACAATCCTAACATGCGTTTGTCGCCTTCAATCAGTTGACAATGTCATGCACGCATATGCTCATCAAACGACGTTTTCCCGAAAACTATACATGCGGTCATAACCTTTGATGTTCTACCTCGCGACATGGCAAATAAATTGGCAACTTCAGAAGCACCAACATGGCAGCCACCGACACTTTGACACTCGGTAAGCTCTGACATGACTCAATATTGATAATATGTATACACTGTGAATGAGGCAATTGAGGCTTCCCACCTTTTAGCTAGGAATCAAATGAATGTTACATCACACGGCGAAAGCAAAAGAATGACGATACATGAGTTACGCTTTCATCTCGAAACGTGTCAATTCACACCTACAAATGATTTAATTTTTCCATATTTTTATTCAAACCCTGTATTTTTAAAGACCCTCGACAGGTTATAGAAAACTGAATGAAGGCGCAACAACATTGCGCTTTCCTCTTTTCAGCCGTGTAAATTTTATATTCTTGCGTTAAAATTCGAATTTACGGGACCAACGAAATAACGGGCCCCAGCGCGGAAAAGTCATCTGACCATCTTAGTCCGAGTAACAATGTAATCTTCTTTGTTTCCATCTTGGATTTTAACAATCAGTATTTTTTCGTTTGTTGGAAAAAATGAAGGTTGGATTGTTGGCCGGACTAAGATAGTCAGGTGACTTTTCCGCGCTGGGGCCCGTTATATCGTTGGCCTCGTCGAATTTACGTAGCCCACGAGAAAGACAGGCCTGGGCACTCAAAAGTCACCTGACCATAGTAGTCTGAGCAACAATCCAACTTTCATTGTCTCCAACTTGGATTTTAACAATCAGTATTTTTTCGTTTGTTGGAAACAATGAAGCTTGGATTGTTGTTCAGACTACTGTGGTCAGGTGACTTTTGAGTGCCCAGGCCTGTCTTTCTCGTGGGCTACGTCGAATTTATAAGTGACGTCTGAATAGCTTTCGTGCACATTTTAGCTTAGTTGCAGCATTGTTGTCTCTGGCGAAAAGACTGATATTATCTTGGGAATCAATATAATTTGTCTCTTTTGATTTTTTTTATTTCGCCAATGAAACACAAGCATCCACTCGTTATTCTCGCGGTTTCTTGTTCGCGGCTCCAGGTTCCGATTTTTTCAGTTATAGTTATAATATTGTTCGCCATTTAATTGTAGAGTGCAGATAAGAACTGAGTTGCGAACAAAGACCCGCGCTGTAACATATGTTCACGGTGGCGTAGTATATATGGTGTGCCGACCTCGTGGGCCGGGCGTATACCTCCCGGGTCTCCTGGACACACTCACGCGGAACCGAACACGGGGTTGTTTGGACGCGCTAATCGGGTAACACAGAACCCTAGTCAGGCAGTCATAAGGAACAGAGCAGCTATTTAATTTCCTTAGCAACATATACATATTAATAATAATTATGAAAAAATAATGTGAGTGCACTCAGATCCCCAGATAATAATCGAGCGATAGTTTGTAAAATAAATCTTTTGCAATACAATAATAACTAGCAACCCAACGTTAAATTGATATGGAACTCTACAACAAGCAATTAACAATGAAACATAAATATTTACATGTATGTCTCCACCGTGTATCTGAGATCCTATGACACAGCTACCGCTTTAAGACGGTACTAATGACCACAACTACGTGCTTGCCCTGGTTGCAACTTGTGTTGCAGGGAGTTCAAATTCGTGTGTCCACTACGGGTTACTTATAGCAGAGCAGATTTACCTGAGTGGCGATATTTCGCACACCCTAAAATGTTTATCATAGCCAATTAGCTATAAATATCACCGGCATGTCGCGTACCACAGCCGAGGTTCAGGGCTGGGTCATTGGCAAAGACTACTGGCAAGATGTATCTCACACTCACACTGCTATGATTTCGGGTCACTCAGACCCTTCAGAAACGAAATTCAACTCTGCCACAGCGTCGCGTGTCAATTTTAAATATACTTATTTAATTGGGAGGGACACAGAAAACCACAATCGCAGCAGGACACATTATGCAAAACCCGTCAACCCAAATCATTTAATGCGCAAATGACCAGCGCCCTTCCCACAGACGTTAGTGGAGCACATTGGACCACTTGCTAAATGTTGGTTGACCAACATTTATAACTCCACAGTGTTCTCAGAGGTATCCCTTTCTTAGTTACACCGCTTTGGACATCCGTTATACCGTCCCGGACCATGGACGATCAGCTTCACACTCCTGCGAAACGCAATTGTTTCGGACCATAAAGTTACAATGGCGATAGCCAACACTGTGGAGGCCTGCACAGCCAAGTACCAAGAAGAGGGCTTGAAAAGTTAACTGGACGAGTGCAGTCCAAGTCCACTCTAATCAACACCAGCTGTGAACAAACAGGGACTGACTAGGGCCGAACATAGATACACTTCAGCCGTCTTGTATGGACTTTGCTTACAATGCGATATAAAGGGAGGGGGGGTTTACTGTTTACGTTTACGCCGCACGAGGACGTGCCGTTATTCCAATAAGACAAAACAGAACACTCTCATCTTATTATCGTTGCATCCAGGACAATAATAACCAAATATGACATACAGGATAATTAATATTCTTATCTTGGGCGATCGCATTGAGAAAAGCAAACTGTACAGGCGTAGGCTTTCAGAAGTTGAAACTCGGGGAAGAGTTACATTTCATCAGCTCAGTACTAGCTCCAACCAAACTAGGGGCTGTCCACCTCAATGGCGACGGGAAAAATCCCACAACTCGCTAACGAAAATTAGCTACAAATGTTTAAGGCAAAAATAGAAAAACCTAATTGATGCAACGAAATTTCTCGACATGCAATATAAATAAACATTAATAATAAAATGTGTGTAGTGGCCTTACAGTATAAGAGATGGACAATAGAATTACCAACTAGTTTCGCCATTTATTCCCGGCTTTGTCAAGGTACACAACAAGAGGCTCGCAGGCCTTATATACAGAAAAATGGTACAGATGGACCAATGAGCGTAAAAATATGATACATAGGAAATGGCCAATAAGAGAAACAAGCGAGATAAGCATAAAAATTAAAATATAAAACTATAGGAAATGACAAAAGTGATGCGACAAAAAACGCGGACCGTAAAGAGAACACATAATAATAATGTGTGTTAATAATAAAAAATTGATCCACCTCCCCCAAAGTCTGCCTGCAAATATTGACCTTTCAACGAACTTTATGCAAGTTCTATTTAGCTCTCAATTTTATAGAGTTAAAATCGATTGGGTGAACATTTCATTCTCCGCTTCCTATCTCGATGAGGCGCCTCTAAAACATCATCACCTATCTGTGCATTCTTAATAAAACCGCATTTCCATGTAGACGTACAGTTGACTCATTCACGAACTATAATGGAGCGATTTACTTTTGGTGAGAAGCGTCGGAAAAATTTCCCCAATAAATTTCGGAGCGACATTCCATCCTTCCTTCAGTGCAACACCCAATACAATTATGGGTTGGGGTGAGTGATCTGTTCTTTCGAAATGAGCTTTGTCGCTCGCAGTTGGTGTGACCACTTGATATTCGAGCAATCGTCAGGATTTTCCAATCTCGTTGTCCTAATTATCATCGGTGGCCATCATCTCTCACATTCTTGTTTGGCCCGGCGATGGCGGCGGTTGATGCCGCGGTCGCCAACCGGTAGCCTCCCCTCTTCCCTCCCCGCCTGACCCCGTCCAAGTGGCCGTTACTTGATGTGGGTGGACACTGGAATCCGAGGCCCTTGGCGAAATAATCAATCAACCGTAAAACCGTCTGGCACGTTTTGGTGAAAAGTTGTCGTTTGCAGGAAAAATCGAAGGCCGTTCCGGTTTTAACTGTGTTTTGAAGAGAAAAGCAAAGTGGTTGAGAGAGAGGAAGGGTGAAAGAAAAAACCGACGAAAATTTATAGAGATAAGAAAAAGAAAAAATGGGAAATGTTTTTTAAATATAAACTCGATGTTGATATTTAAAAGAACGTTCTATATACAATCCTAACTATGCAGTACATATTCTATAAATACAGTGATGTCTGTTTTGAATTGGGCTTTGAATTCTCTTTTTAACTGAACAGCAGTAACACATTCCATTAGAAAACTATATTAACAAGAGACTATTAACATATTAATACGATCTTGCTCTATCGAGGGACTGGTACTTAATGAAACTGATTAGATATCTGACCGTAGGTTCATGCAATACAGGATGACCGCAAACGCTTTATTTCCATGTTAGAACTGATTCTGTACAATTCTTCATTAATTACATTACCCGTGGGAAACACACCGGAACAGAACGTACCAGCATGCTACATAAAACGCACCGGGGTTGATACACAAGAGCTTCCAAATGCCCCCACAAATAAAAGTCTAGTGGTTTAGACGGAGAGCGTGGAGGCCAAGGAATTGAGTCACCTCTGTCCTATCCATCTGTCACCTATCCATGTAAAAATGAGTTCAAACATGGAAATAAAGCGTTTCCGAATAATATATTTTCTTCCTCTACAAGTGAGGAATGTTTCCTGAAAGTTTAGCTATACCTTTTTGTTACATCCCGTTATACTGCCCTGTAGTTATCTGCAACACCCTGTATATTGGGAATCACCTTCGATAGCAAAGTACCATTCAAGTTATTAGACTCTTAGATCGTATTTTGATAAGTTAATACTCCATCTCGCTCGACTATATAGCTTGGTCAAATGACTGAAACCCTTGATCTTAATATCAAAACAATAGCGATCCCCAAAATTGATAACGCCTCCAAACTCTTCTTAATTGAAACAATTAAAGCTGCTGAAGAATTTTTTTCCCATTTCCAACTATTATTCCATCACGAAATTTTGTACAAACTCCTGACCCTGCCTAACTTCATTAAATTTAAAGAAATGCATCATGCACTCAATGATTCTTTCATGCGTCCAGCTCACTTACAAGGGAACCCCACATAGCCTAACCGCTTTAACAATGGAGTCCTTGTATGGCTATGTATGCTGAAATTTTTTCGTTTTCTCGGTTTATTTTGAAAGAAACACAATTTCGCACTCGCTTATTTTGCAAGCATCTATAGTAGCTTCAGATGAGTAACATATTTCAATTTGGTGGAAATCTGTGACATACATGTTCGAGGGATTGCCTTGTTAGTACAGCTCCAACAATGAGACTCAACCTTGAAATATTTTCTTTGAACGTTACCAAACTTGCGTCTTCTCCCGACGTATCTTATAGAATACTAACTTCCAGATCTAACACCTGAACGTATTCGAAACGGACGTTTAATTTTAACTATTTTATAAGTCGTTGCATACAGTACATGGAGTTAATGCATAAATTATAAATTACGAGATATATGCTGATCAGCCAAAGCATTATGACCACCACTATCCTGTGAGAATGCGTTCGTCGGAATGACGTAAATGGCACATGGAAAAGTGCGAATGGTATTTAACGGCTGCCTGGAATGGTGAGGCATCATTTTGTCGGCTACGTTTGCATGTAATGGGGAAGGACCGAAGGCTAGGAAAGAGTATCTCCAAAACGGCGTGGCTCGTCAGGCGTTCGCAAGTTGTCGTTGTTAGTACCTACGGAAAGTGGAAGAATGATTGTGAAAATCGGAGACCTTCAATATAGAGACATGCCATTTGATAATTTTCCCATAGAAAAAATGTAATATGTTGTTAATAGGCGCCCTCTGAACTTCTCCAATGAAACACTCAGGCCATGCATGAATGACGCAAGTAGTAACAACGAAGCAAGGCATTATTGACGTCACAGTAAAAATTGTTCTGCAAAAGTTTGACTAGGCGTGTCCAATTAAATTTCCGATTTCAATTGTTAGACGTTATTGCAATGTCTAACAATTGAAATTGGAAATCTAACTGGACACGCCCAGTCAAACTTTCGTTGTACAGCATATAAGTTTTTTTTCAGTTTAAATTTTCTTAACTTATGTTTTTAATTTTAAAATTATTTTCTGGAAATCTTATATTTAAATAGAAACCGCAAAAAAATATTTTAAATTTCAAGCAATTTTATTTTATTTGTAAATTATTTTCACAAATATACAAACTCATCTATTCCTGGTAAAACTTAAATTGCTAAATAAATTTTATAAATATAAGTTTATGTGCATTTATCATGTAGAAATGTCCACATAATTCCTATTGTGTATTTTATAATTCCCATATCAGAGTCTAAAGATAATAAAAGTGAACTATGTGAAAAATGAAATATACAAATGGTAATGAATCTCACATGCACAAATTTATAAAAACAAACAATCGATCAGGAAGAAGTACGAACAGTGAAAATGTAATCACTACAGAAATCACGAATATCAACTTGTTACAAACATTTAAGCTTCTCCTGTTTATTTGTGAAGTGTGCTTGCTGATTCTTCAAAAATTTCAGTAAGCAGATAGCGTCTTCCACAAGCTGTTAACCATATTTTGCACCTAACAATGTCAAAAATATAAAAAATGTTAGTTAATGACTTGAATAAGCTGAAAAAGTATAATTATGCATATGTAATGAATATCATAAAAAGAAAGAAGTTAAATTGATTTATTTTGAATTTCAATTTCAAAATTTCATATTTGGATTTTATTTTCTTTATTAAATCTAAAAAATAAGAATCATAAACATAATGTAATGAATTTCATAATTTACAATAGCTAAAATTACTTATATAAGTTTTAATTTGATTTTTTTAATTATTTTAGCGCGTTTCTTAAAATGATAATGGATATAGCTACCCTTCTATGATTATGTAGCTACTATGATAAAAACTATGATGACAATATATTTTTGAATTTTAACAATATATCGGATTTTAGCAATCAGTGTTTTTTCGTTTGTTGGAAAAAATGAAGATTGGATTGGTGTTAGGCACTATGGAAGTCAGCATTTTATAAATAAGATTTACACTGTAAATAAACGTACCTCTCAGGATCCGTTGGAAATCTAAATAACGAAAGGTGATTACACAACGACGTTGGGCACAAAATTTTGCAGTACACCACTGATCAGACATGCTTTTAGAAAAACAATTTGACAAGTTCCATGAAAGCTCGTCGATTTGTTGGTTGCAAAACTTTGAACATTTTGTGAAACTTAGAATCGAAACTATGACGTCTTCGTTAGAGCGCCATCTGATTGCGCTCAAGATGCAAAAAACCCCGAGGCGTTGGATGTCCACGCCCAAACAACGAATGCGGATGCCAGAGACTGTCTCACCTGGTGAAGATTGCCTATAGCTCAAGTGACAACCGAATACTGTGCAAGTTCGAATACAAGCGCATCTGAGCACACCGTGCATCGGACTCTGTTGAAGATAGGGACTCTGCAGCAGATACCCCTCACAGTGTTAACCCAGCATCATCGCCGTTTACGATTACAATGGGCCCGTAACATCTTGATAGGACAAATATCACGTGGTACGCCGCCTTCCAGGTGAATAGTTGATCGACACATGTATGATGGGACACAAACATGCTGTTGGTGGAAGTATTATGTTTTGGAGGACGTTTTCATGGGTGTTATAGGACGCACCATGAAATCTATGGACTAAAGATACACCCTTTTATGGCTTCAGTTTTCCCAACGGAGATGGAGTCTTCCAGTAGGACAACGCTCCTTGTCACAAAGGCCAGAATTGTCCTACAGTAGTTTGAGGAACATTCTGATGAATTTCAGTTGATGTGCTGGCTTCCTTACTCGCGTATGTTAATCCCATTGAGTACTTCTGGGATGTTTTGGAGCGAAGTTCAGAGCTCACCAACCACCTCATAAACTACGAGGATAATGTAATCTCTGCTTGCAAAACTGGTACAATTTTCCCTCAGGCACTTTCCAAAGACTTGTAGAATCCGTGCCACGACAGGTTGCAGCTGTTTTGCGTGCTAAAGATGGAGCAACACGGTATTAGGACTGTGGTCATAATGTTTTGGCTCAAAAGTATCGAACACTTGAACTATCATTACAAGAAATTAATGTTTAATAACTTAATATCTCAAAATTTACATCGAAGTGAATATTAAATGAATACAAATAACAACTTTTGACATGTTGTTTCTCACTGATGAAATGTACATATGAGTTTTTATTTTAAAAAATTCATTTATGTGCAATAATGGTTTCTTTCCTTCCTTTCTTGTTAAAAGGCTTCTTCAATGACCTGCATTATCTTTAAAAACTATTCAGAATTTTATTTTCAACAAATTCAAGGAAAACTAGATAATAAATAACGCCTTTTAACAATTATTCCTCTTTAAAGAATATTTAACATTTTTTCTCATGAGGTTTTTAAATTACGACCTCATGAGAGAAAATATTTTGCTGCTCAGCGTATTTTAAAACTCTCTCACTGTTAACATAACTAGGAGATAAAGAAAAATGGAAAAAGTTAAAAGCTTTGTCTTGTAAAAGTGATTAAATAGCTTCTTTTCTTTTTTTTACTTTTCTATTTCCCCCACTCCTTGTCTTTCCTTTTACTTCTTTTGCATAATATTGTCGAAGATATTAAGGAGACGATCCGAGGAAGAAAAATAATGGAAAATTCCGCATGAAGAAGGCAGAAGAAAGCTGTCAAGGAAGTCCCTGCCTCTTCCTAATACTTTCCCTCGTAAATGAGGAATCGACACACACACATACATGCACATTCACACTCACACTGTCATCGAGTCAAAAGGGAAAGAGGAGAAGGAGACACTTAATTGGATAACAGATGAGGACCCTGATTGAGCGACAAAACTCCCCGCCATGTTTTACGAGCTTCAAGATTCTACGTGATTTTTCTTAGCACCGATTTTAAAGAGAAAAGAAAAATTTTGAAAGCTGGTTTCCTTCTTGAGTTTATAAATTTTATGGTAGGTGTTTTTTTTATTCTTGATGGATGTTTACATATCAACAAATCGACGGTTTATTAATTTAATAACCTCATTCCGTGTAATATTTAATTAAACATATTGAATAGATTCCGTCTTGAAACTTAGAACATAAGAAAATGTTGCTCGTTATTAAAGTTGCGTGCGCATACGCCTCTTTAATACATATAATCAGGAGAAAATCGATATTTAATTAATTCAAAAATTTAATGGATCTTAATCATTTAAGATTAATTGAAGGAGACGGAATTAAAGATGGCGAATTTTTTGGAATCGGAGTCGTAAGATTTTATCACTCTAGATTTGTAAATTTCACTTCGGTAAATTCAATTAAAAATAAATTAATTTCTTTATTACGACTGGAAAGAGGGAGGGATGTCTAAATTTGACACAAGGGTCATCATCAATAAATTAGCGTCCTCAGTAGAAAATATTTAGAAAAAGTATCCGGAAACCCTTGCACTTCTCTGCACAAAATTAAAAAATTAAAAATTAGTTAAGGTATCGCTATCCAACGATATAAGGGATTTTAGCATCAAAATGTTACTTCAAATAGAGTTCTTCAAATTCAGACGTCAAACAGTAAAACTATGACGTCACAAATTGCTCCACGCAATCAAAACTCCATAGACATGAAAGGAAGTCAGTTGGGGAAACCACAAAAACACATGTTTGGCCCACCCTAGAGGAGTCACTATATTTTTCGCGTCGTCCTCTGTATAGGGCCTACGTGTGTTCAAAATTTCAAGCCTCTAGGTCAATCCTTTTAAAAGTTATGGCGTGTGACATACACATTACATACATCTGTACCGTCGTTAATAGGGTTTTAGATGATGCTAAAACCCTAATAATACGGAGGGTTGATTCAGATAAAATGAGACGACTTTAAACGCCGCGTATGACCTTGACGGAATGTGATTTGCCACTATTCAAGAGGATTAGCTTTGTATACACTTGTCGCTGTTATTTGGGACATTTCATGCTGAAACATGGCTTCCAAAATCATAGGTTTTTGGGAAGGGTATATGTTTGGCCTTTCCGAAGCTAACTTCAGTCTTTCGTGCATTGTGGAATTATGCAAACGAAATGGTATTGTGGTATCCAAAGCTACTGTGGGTCGGATAATCAAAAAGAACAAATTGCGACCATCTAATGAACGTGGACGAGCAGAGAAGTAGACCAGAAACAAGCCCCAGGCAACACGCCCAGCTCAGGTGGTGCGAGAAATCCGGTCTGAAGTGCTGAAAGAAAATTCCCCCACACAGAGAAGTCTAGCCCAAAGGAAAGGTATTTCACAGGCAACAGTCTCCAGAATAATTCATGATAATCTTGGGCTGGAGCGACGTCATAAAGCGCAAAAGTTTGGATCCACATGGACAAGGACCAAGCCACACTGCCAAGTCATCTGTGGCTTACTACAGGAAGATGGAACAGGAGACGGGCATACGAGTTATTTCCTTCTCTCATGTAAAATCTCCTGTAAAATCTCCTGACGCAACACCGATGGATTTCTGTGGTTTTGGTCTCCTGAAACGACGGCTCGGAAGTCGCCGACCAAGAACCGTTGATGGGCTATGGAAAGTGTGTCACTAGGTGTGGAACGAACTTCCCATGGAGTCCCTCAAGCTCAGCCTACTTCAGTGGAAATTACGGTGCCGGGCGATAGTCCAACAACGTGGCTCTCACATCGAACACAGCCGATGGTGGCGCCATGGTATTACACCATCGTAACAGAACTGCAAAGTCGTCTCATTTTATCTGAATCAACCGTCCGTACGATGTGTGCTCTTGATTTGTTGCAATAATAGGCGCTGCTTTGTCAGTAGGCTACCTACCAAATTCTGAAAGGTTGAATTTAGAAATGCTTTCATCGATTTAGGGGTGGATTTGGCTTAGCTCGTAGCCGACGTTCCTGTCCATACCGCAAATGTTTTATGGAATACGGAGGGTTGTTTCTACTGACCTATATAAATAACTGGATGGCGCATCCCTCATAAAGAGGATTAAAAAGGGTGACGCCACTGGACACCATAATGGTAGGGGCAATAGTTTAAACTTTTTTGTGACATTTTTATTCGAACTTATTCCAATAAAATTAATTTAATGGGAAAATTTAAATTAAAAATTTTTACTAATATAATTAAATATTTTCTTTTTGGTTTGGCAGAGTATAAAGTAAATAATATTTACGAAATACACACTGCTTAATCAAACCTTACGCACATTAAAAATGTGATTAAAAGCATTTAAAAGCCTATTTTTAATTAATTAACATTTTACTTTGACCAATTGTTAAGTTTACTTTGTTTACCTTTACAAGGCTCTGTTTCTGGCATTAAAAATCAGAATTAATCAAACAAACGTTGCACACACGATGAGATTTCTTCCCCCTACTAAGATGGCGGATGGTGGCGTCAAGTTTTTCGCCGGATGCGCCATCCAGTTATTTATATAGGTCAGCGGTTGTTTCATGTTTATGGTGACAATTGTTAAAACGTCGTTTGTGAAATTTTACACGTGAGTTCAGTAACAATCGAACTTATTGTTTCGTTCTTCATCTTCAAATTTGCTAGCTAAATGCCCTCAAAAATTGAATCGTTCTGGGAGGTCTAAGTCGTAGCCTTTTTCGACGATGTTTACTCTTATTCCAGAATAATAGAATAGTGTGAGGGAAAAGATTTCGTTATTTTCAAGAATCGTATAATAAATGGAGTTACCAAACTCGGAAGACAAATGGAGCCAAACAATCCTTGTTCTTCCCGTACTAAGGCTAACATTCGAACAGTGAAGAGGCAAGTCCTTACGGAAAATCAGCTAACACAACGAGTCATTGCAAACAAGACTCGAACCTTTATTTGAGCATCGGTAAACCGTATTATTCGTCAAGATTTGAAATTAGAACTTCGTCATAAGGCCCGACTTCACACTTTGTTGCAAAGACATTGAAGACAGGCGAACTAACAGCAGAAAACTGTATAAACGTTATTTGGCAGACGACAAATGGAGGAACGTAGTAACCTTGGATAAGGCTTGGCTCTGTTTATCGAGAGATTGACAACAGGGTGATACGACTCAACCTGACTGGGCGTATCAATGCAAGCAGTATTTGCCGAAAAGATGCATGGTGTATCAATGGACGTCTGACCATCAACAAGGTGGGATCTAAAGCAAAGATAAATACTGCCTACTATGAGGAAAATGTCTTGGGACACATATATAGTAATGGTATTCCACGATTATGGCCCTAGAGTGAAGGACGTATGCATCTACCAGGATAAAGCATCCCAGCCACACTGCTAAATCGACTTTCCTGTATTGTGCTCGAATGGAACAGGAAACTGGAATTAAGATTAGGCTATCCAATTCTATGACATCCCTGTCAAGTCACTCGATGTTCCTCCCATGGACTTTTGTAGATTCGGTCTACTTAAAGGAGCTCTTCATGTAAGACGTCCGAGAACACTTTTGGATTATGGAAAGCAGATCAAGAGGAGTGAAACAGAATCGACCTCGCTTTTCTCTGTAGAAGCCTTTTACAGTGAAAATGAAGATATCGAACGATTGCTAAAAGAAAGGACCATCACATTGAGCACAATAGATCGTGGAGAAATGGGTTCCAGTAGACCTACAAAAAGTGTATTCACGTCACCATAGACTTGAAACAACCCTCCGTAAAGATCCGAAGTCTGAGCAATTCCTCAACAACAAACCATTTCAAGGCTGGACGGACAATCGTGTTGAAACAATTCATGCCAGCATGAAATTATCTAAAACAGAAGCTTTCAAGGCCGAATCCGGGCCATGACATATAGCCCCAAACAATTATGCTCCTACCACCAATGTTTACTTGCGGCATAATGCAATCGGTAAGTACAGTTCACTTGGCATTTTCCGCGTTCATATGAACTGCCAGAATGAGTAGTTTACTTCTTCGCTCCATAAATCACGCCGTCGCCATTACTCAAGATTCTATTTCGTCATTTTTATATTACTATAAGCTTTAACTCAAGTTTTCCTCCCAAGTTTCAGCTTTGTACTGACATCTCTGAACTCGCCTATACAAGAATAAACTGTTTGATTTCGTACTGTGCGAAAACTATTGTTTACCTGTGATTTCCGGATAAATGGTGTATGAAGTTTAATTAAAACGATAGCAAGGTATTTAAACCAATATTCACATAGAATCAAAGATTTAATTTAAAATTTCTTTAACCCTTTTGCTGCGTAAAGTGGACATAACCACTCAAAATTTCATTACCTTCACCTGCGGAAATCGGATTCCTTCCATAGGCTTTAAAACTTTTCGTTATGTTGTGAAAGAGTTAATATGTATAATTCACTGAGAATTTCATTAGCTAAATTTCAAGTTTTAAATAATTATAAAATAATCGTTGTAAATATGTTAAAATTTAAATTAAATCCTTGGTTCTATGTGAATATGGTAAAAATAACTTACTGTTGTTTTAATTAAATTTCTTTTTTGAATTATTAAGTTGGAGTGTTTATATTAATTTAAGTAAATCTTACATACTTCAACGTTGATTTTATATAAAATGGCATTGTGATTTATTGAAAAGGAAGAGATATATGGTTCCCATAAATCCAGTCTCTTGCAAAGCCATTTAATATTTTGAGGTTGCCCGGGCTTTTATTATTAAACATAAACCAATATTGACTTTTCACAATTAACTTCGGTTGGACGTTGCGAAAAGTAAATCTTTGGCAAGAGCAATTTATGCTTTTAATGCAGCAGTAGACGCCGATAATTTTTCGTATGCTGTTTTGCCATTAGTTTTATTTGTTTGCGGAAACTGCCGGTAAGAATTATTTGTAATGCGAATTCCCCTGAGGAATAAACCGAGAGAGCTTTTTCGATTTTTTTCCCTCTCGTTTATGTATACATGTTGTTGTGTATAAAAGCGATCTATCGGATTTAAATATGCTCGATGCATTTTAAAGAGAATGAGCATCAATATTATGAATTTATGTCTTGAATTTAATTTTATTTCTGATGAAAAAAGCTATTTTACGTGCACTACTTAAGCTAAAGTGTTAAACGGGATCTGCAATGTTACAAAATTAAGACTAAATTTATTCATTTGTTTTTATATTTTTTAAAATTTGTTTCCTGTTAGATCAACTGAGAAGGGACAATCGACATATCAGAGAGTGAAAGGACATATATGAACTTGTAAAGATACTGTAGATCTACTAAATAACAAAACCAATATGGATCTAAAATATTTTGAAATTTACAGGGGCATTTTTAGTCGTTTTTAGGCGGCTTTTCTAGATCTTGCGAGTTTTGATTTCCACGCGGTTAGTTGGCGCAGCCAATGTAGTTTACTATGCATTCTGGGCAATGTATTCGCCATTTCGGTGACATTTGTTGTTCGCTTGATTTTTTCTTCTTCTTGATCTTCATCGTCAACGTCGAAAGAACCAAAATAATTGCGTTTATTCTAAAGCTTAGAATCTAAGCCGTTACTGATCAGAGAATTGAAAGCCAGAAAAACAATCGGAAATCCACGGTCACCAGATCGCAAAAATATGTTAATTGTCGAATAGTTTCAGACAAGGTGTTTTCAAACGTGGTTAGGTTTGAATTAAAAACCGGTGGAAAAAATTTGGAAACAAGTTGGGCCTCTTATGAAAGTCGTCCCCCTTATTAAACACACGTACAAAAGTCGTTGAACATTCATTTCGCTGGAATGAATTGCTGAATGGAAACCAATTTTTAAATGATGCGTGGGGTTGACTTTTGCCAGTATCTTCAGGCAGCGTGTGGAACAATTACATTCCGCGATGCATTCAAGTTGTACAAGGGACTATCAAGAAGTTCTCGGAATTGTAGTTTGGTTTGGTTGGTTTGTTTGGTATTAACGTCCTTTTCAACTGCCATGGTCATTTCAGGACGGCGTTATAGGGGCCGCAAATTTTGCCTCGCAATGGTTCTTTAACGTGCAGCCGGCAAACGACTACACGGGACCAACGGCTTTACTTCCCTTCCGAAGGAAGTGCGTGATCTCAGGATTTTCCCCCTGAAAAAATCCTCGTCGTCCTCGGCCGGGTCGAACCCGCGTCCTCGGGCATCAGAGGCGATCAAGCAACCCCTGAGCCACCGAGGCCGATAATTGTAGTTTGGCCGGTGAATGAATACAGTATGCATTGCGGCCTTAATCCCCTTCAAAGTACTTTCCTTGGGCATACGCACACTTGCTCCAACGAGACTGCCACTCTTGGAAAGCCGTACGAACTCTTCCTTTGGAATGGACGACTGCTGTTTCGTCTCTGGATCGTAGGCAAACACACAAGTCTCATCACCTTCACAACCTGGTCCATGAACTGTGGATCCGCAGATTCTCGTTCAAACAGATCACCAGCAATTGACATCCGACGTTCCATCTGATCTGCATCAACTGATGCGGAACGAACTTCGCGCAGACCCGTCGCATCCACAGTTCCTCAACCAAGATCGCCTGAGCGGACCCGAAAGAAAGGTTCATTTCTGAAGCTACTTTGTTGATAGTTATCTTCCCGACCTCGGCTCATCTTCGAGACTGTCCTGGCCCGCCTTAAACCGGTTGAACCAATCTAACACAGCTGATTTCTTAAGGGCACTATCCCAGTACGCCTGTTTCAGTGCTTGCAGTGTCTCCGTAGCACTTTTTCCAAGCTTGAACATGAACTTGATATTTGCTCTCTGCTCAAACTATGACATCGCGCCAACGTGAATTACACCCTCTTACAACCACACGCTACAGCTCCCGAATGACATGTCCGAACATGATGCAACCACACGTGCGCGCGCTTAGGATTTAAAGGGCGCTGATAACAGAGCGGCGTTTTCCAGACATGCGGCGCTCATCGGCCAGACTACAATTCCGGGAACTTTTTGATAGTCCATTGTATTATATACAAAAGAGAATATGGATATTTTTTCGACTAGAGCTATTCTTTGTCAAATGCATATTTTTTTTTTAGCTTGGACAAAGTCTCTATCCGATACGTCAGCTGTTTTCAGGGTTTTACCACTCTTGTGTCCAATTTTGATTTTTTTTTGTGGAAATACAGGTGGAAATAGATGAACACGGCGAAACTTTGGAGTATTGGTATTGACTTTATTCTGCAATGATGGAGCTAGTATTTGGTATTTGCCCTTTTCCACACAATTTTTTTACATATGTATTTGACTCAACATAAATCCTGGCTATGCCCATACTAAAGTAACGAAGCAAACTGACGTAGTCCACATATTGTAATGTAAAAGTGGCGGCATACCGCATACAATTGTGCCATTTAAAATTGTTAATTTTATCTTGTTATTACACATGAGTATATCCTGAAAAATTACACATTTTATTCTATCGTTTCCATTTTTAGACAAAATGATACACTTGAAAATAATATGAATGGCATAGGGATTGTGATGGAGTTAAACACAAAGTTTAATAAAGCATCAATCACTTTATTATATGTTTACTTATTTACAAAAGAATGTTTATTATTAAAAACAAAAGGAAAAAAGAAATTATAAATTCGCGTTCTGAGACTTTTGCAGATTTCCCTAATTTCTGGAATTTCGATTTTCCTGTAAAATTGCGCTCAATTTCAGGCTGCTATTGTGCGATTGTGCGACAAAGAATTTATGACCAACAAGGTTTTAATATGAATTTTATTTAAGGAAAAAAAAACAGGAAGGAATAATGTTTGTAATGCAAGTTAGTAATGCTTCCACCCCTATCTATTTTTTTAATGATAAGTAAAATGCTTTGCTTTTAACGTTCACTATAAAAATTTTTAACGTTGTACGGCGTTGTAAAAATTTTTCCCAACCTTCGCCTGGCTGAGTGATTTCATTGCTTGTTGGGAAAGATGTTAAAAGGAAGTCACATTAAGCCGCGTCAGTGAAATTTTTATCGGCAAAAAAATTCCATGTGAAATTTGTACGCATTGAGCATATTTGTATGTGTTTAGTTAAACGAATGCAAGGGAAGGTTTGTTTGTTTTTTTAAACATTCAGATTTTTATCGTTTTGAATAAAAATTAATTTGGCCTTTTGTACGATTTATTTTTTCTTTTTTTTTTGTCGGTTACCGAAGGAGCAACTACAGAAGAAATAGAAAGAAAGGAAATAGGACCTCGTTATATCGAGAATCACAAACTGTTGACCAAAGCTTTTATGAATTTCTGAAAAGGAATTGAAAAGGAAACTATTAACTATCTTTTATATTCCGTGAGCGAGTAAAGATTTTGGTGTAAGGAACTCTTTGCTGTTGTTGGAATATTTTTGATAATTTTACATATGTTTTTAAGATGTGTAGCTTGGCGGCTTTTGTAGTAGAAACCGTAAAGAAAATCCGCTCTAGGCGGCTAACATATTTCTTGTAGTAAAAAATGAAAACTTTACTTGAATCTAAAGCAAGTTGTTTAAACTATAGGAAGAATACTGATATTTAGTTTTACGGATAAAATTTGACTTTGGTCTGATAATGAAATTGTTTGCCTCTTTGGAGAAGCTCCGGAAAAAATATGAAAAGTTTTTAATAATTATTGTTTGCTCGCTTGTAAATAGAAGTAGGCTACGGACTCAAAATAGAAATAAACCAAAGATAGATACTTTTTGTTTATGTAACGTTTTGACTGGAATGATAATGAAGAACTGAGATCAGACCAGAACAGAATAGTTCTATCACTTTTTACAGAATATTGTTGAGGCAATTATCACTTGAAGCAATTTACCTTTGCTTTCAACACGGCTTTAATTTATATCTATACCTATACACAATCAGAAAGGTCTGTGAATTCTTGAATTTCTTCCTATTTTATTGATATTTATCTCTGTCAAATTGACCTAGAAGGCTATTTTTTGATGATTTGGTCAAACATCGATGGAGTAGCCTATAATTTCTCCAAAATAATATAACCATACAGTATATTCTTATTACTATGATTTTTTATACCAAACTGAGAAAAATTTTATTCATAAGTTTTCAAGGTTCCTTTGCAGTGATAATGAACTCTATTTTCAGTATAATACTAGCTTTAATTTATTGTCATACATGAATGATAATATTTTAACAAGAAATTATATATACGTCAATGATAAAAATAAAAGCCAGAATGGATATTACATTCTTAAAATGGTGCTCACAAAGGGATAATGATTTCACATGAACATATTTTTTCACATTTTAAATTTATATTGACGGTAGTTCCAAAACTTTCAGAGGATGTTAAAAATAAAGTTAAAAATAAATTACTTTTTAGCAATAAGACTGCATAAAGTATAGGATTATCTATTTTTTTATGAAAAGTGATTTTCAAAAATTGAGTATGGCGTTATATTTTGTTTAGCTGCTCCTAATGTCATTTAAACAATACGTACAATATAAGGAGTAAGGGGAACTCTTACCACAAACGAAACATCCAAGATATGAAACGTCGATACGCATTTCGAATACATGTATAACAATAATACAAAGGCGTTTTGATAAGTTCTGCTTCCTAGACGATAATTTCAACAATTTGCGAGATACTGTATATATTATATATATATATAGGGTGTCCAAAAACGTAGATATCTCAAAGCTGCCAGGTAGGTGAGATCTGATGAGTGTGGTTTATAGGTAATGGGCCCCCCCGGAGTCAGTGCTGCACACAAATTTGACCTGACCCGCAAATTTAAGGTCACATTTGCTAACTATTAAAGATAGAGAAGAATTTCCAATTGTTACCCTGTAGAGCAACATCACGTTAGTCTAAAAACAATTTTTAATCACACCCTTCCCTTGAAAGATTTTGAGAAAATGAGCGAGAAAGAGTCAATCAAAGTCAGGTTGAGCTGGCCAGGTTGGCTGAGGTTTCTAACACATTTGAATTGCAGTGAAGCACACTGTTGGGAAGGGGAACGGGAAGCACCCTCTTGAGTGACGCTTTCTTGCCCATTTTCTCAAAATCTTTCTAGGGGAAGGGTGTGATTAAAAATTGTTTTTAGACTAATGTGGTGTTGCTCTACAGGGTAGTAATTGGAAAATTTTCTCTATCTTTAATAGTTTTCGAGTTAGCAAACGGGTGACCTTAAATTTGGGGATGAAGGTCAAATTTGAGTGTGGCAATGAATTCCCCACCCCCTATTACGTATAAACTACACTCAGAAGATCTCGCCTACCTGTCAGCTTTGAGATATCTACCATATTACCAGCCTTTTTGGACACCCTGTATATCTGAATAATGTCCTCTACCAGACAGTGTATTATATTTCAACATAGTCACCAATGCGCCAACGTTGGGCAAGTTTTTCCATTTTGTCGGCGAAGAAATCAGGCTTCTGTTGCCGGCACCAGTGATAACATTGCTGCTGTCACCTCCTCATCACTGGTAATTCGGGCTCTTTGGGTCCGCAGTGCTTGCTGTCTTTCACACTCTATGGCTGCGGCCAAGAATTCAATCTCAGCACGTGGTTCAGCCATACGTCGCCATTTTTTCAACTATTCTGCGCATGTGTCACACTGTAGATCAGAGATGACCAATAGCACAAGGCATTTAAAACTTTTCCCATACAAAAATTGTAAAAAATGTAATAAGTGCCTACTATCCGTGTCCAGTAAAACGTTCGGGGCCATGCATAAATGACGTCAAGTAGTAACACCGACGCAAAGTCACACTAAAGGAGTAAGTAATAATAATAATCGACCAAAAACAATCGCAATCATAAAACTTGTCAGCCAACAGTTGTAATTTTAGCGAAAACCATCATGAATATCTGTTCTAAAACTACAGTTATTCGTTGACAAGTTCTATGACGGTTTTCGCTCGTCGATTTTCTCCTTGCAAAAGAAAAAAACAAAAAGCTCTTGAGCAGCTCTTAAGACATTACTTATCGCACTGGACCAGATAAAAACTTGTTGCACTGAGCACAACCAATCGGAAAATCTCCTAATGGAACTTGCCACCCTTAACTTTAGGTTTGATTTAAACATCTAGTGAAACTTAGAATCGAAACTATGATGTCTGAACTTTCCCAACGAAACACCCAAGAGCCCGCATTATATGCAAATTAGGTAAATGTCAAATCTCTTATTGATGATCTCTGTAATAGATTTGTCGCTAGGTGTCGTGATAGCCAATTAATCTTTTCATATCAGATTCATGTGCGTATCTCGCAAATTGCAGAAGCTGTCGCATAGGAAGCAAAAAATTTCAAAACTCCCTTTTCGTAATATTTAACATTTATGTGACGTATGTACAGTAGAAGACAAGGAGGAGGAGGCACAAAAACTCTGGAATAAGCCAAAATTGGACACAAAGTGGGTTTAATCTTTTTCAGGGTCTTACCAGTCTGTGTCCAATTTTAACATTTAAGCAAATCTTTCTGTCGAAGTCGGAAATATAGGAGTGAGCACAAAGTCTTTACCTTATGAAGGACGTTTATATTTAAAGAACTATGTTAGATCAACATACGGTAAGTAGCATTGCGTAGGCCTAATTTTGGGGTTTTTAATACGTATTGTATACTATGGCTGAAACATCGCAGTGCTGAATTCGACAATATGAAAATGGCGTCATTGAAAGAGGCACAATGCTTTCTGTGGTACGTGAGAGAAAAGTAGAAGAAATAACGACGCCATTCTCCAAATATTGGAAGTATCAGGTCTTTGTATGAAAAATTTAAAGAGATTGGCGGCATTGCTGATTGGTAGGCTCGACATTCGCAGAGCCTAATGAGACTTATCGGGTTCCTTTTCGCAAATCAATCTGTCTTGAATCAAGGGAATTCGCTTTTGAATTGAGGAATAAAATATTCTTGTCTCAGATAAAGAGTTTGTGCTGATCTTATATTTTCCCATGGCTCAGAATCCTTGCTAAATATCTGATACTAATCTTCTTTAAAAGCGTAAATCATATTTCTTGAATAATTTTCCTTCTTTCAGTCATTTCTTTGAATTCAGTATAGCAATGACAAACAAGCAAGGAGTTTTGCAAACCAACTGTCGATAGAAAATTTGAAATTTTATTTTACCCCATTACTTTTCATGGCCGGTCAACCACGTTGAAGCGATTTTTTCGCTTTCTACTTTTATGAGTTGGGAGCTGTTCGTTTTCATTGCAGATCATAATTTCATGCCTCTCGTCCAGTGTCAATTTTAATTGATTTTTACCTATCTCCTATTGATTTTTGAATTAATGTTTCCAGAAATTGCAATTGGTAAGTATTGAAGCAAGTCAATCGCAAACACGGTTCATTTAGCGATGAAAAGCTTTGCGGTTGAATCGGTTGAATCGACGGCTCGGATTAAGGGGTTTATCAGCCAATGCTTGTCATTTGCATTAAAAAAAGTATCACAGTAAATAATAGGCAGTAAATTCAAATGCCAACCTACGTCAAATCGCCTTTGATTTATTAATAAATTTTCCAAATGAGAATTTGTAGGAAATGATCGGAATGTTTTATGGTTTGTTTAAATTTGGAGGCTTGTCATACATGGAAAGGAGTCGTTGAGATTAAATTACAAGGAGAGCGAGGAAGTGCTATTTAACATCAATATGAATATTGATGATTATTCGAATACCATGAAAATTGGAAAGTTAAAAAAATGTTATGATTCATATGATATAAGACCATCTTTGGCGTGCAATACATCCTGAATTCGTTTGAGAATGGAAAAAAGTGGTGCTAATGGAATTTTATACCACTCATTATATAGAAGATGCTAAGATTTTTGCGAGATGCAGGAAAGGGGTATCGACTCCTGTGTTTTCTAAAACATATCTAAATGATTTTATGATATTAAGGTCTGAAAATTTCGAAAGCCTTGTCTTCATCTTCTCTAACCAAGATTAACATTGTCATTCTGGAAAATATCATCTGCGAGAAAGAAACTCTGCGCTATGGGGTTGACCTGCTTACTCAAAATTGTTCATAGACCTTGCTGGTTACTCAGCTCTTCAATAGATAATTCTCCAAGAAAATTCTACAGTAATTATGAAGGCGTAGTAGTAATGAGCAATTCCTATATGAAAACCCGGAAAATTATTATTAAATAATCAAACAAGCTTCGATAAAGATTTATAATTTGTATAATGATTTACATGACAGCTAATGATTTTTTACTTTAATTTTACGGATCACCAACAATCACATGTTGAATTTATTAGTTACCTCCCTATGCATTTCACAACGACATTTGAATGTTCAACATGCAAATCAAGAAATTACCAAAAATTACCATAAGAACATTCACTTTCATGAGGAAAAGCAAATAAAAGGCAAAGGAAAAGCAATAATGATTAACTTTGGAGTAAATTATTTATGCACTGTGGCTGTTTGTAAATTACAAATAATTGGGATTGTTGGTGATCCGTTCATCGGATTTTGGAAATTTTATTTTTGTTTTGTTCGGAATTCCATACTGAACAAGTCTTCAATTGGAATTTTTCATGCATCTGTTACGGTTTTTAAGATAGAATGTGTCCTAATTTGCATATTTGGGATGAAGAAAAGTGCACCATGGAATAGCTCACCCACAATTTTCTATTCATCAAAATTGACATACCTGCTTCGGTTACGAAAATAAAAGGCGGGGGGGGGTCATTTTTGTATCCACCCTGTATAAAAATAAATTATCAATAATAAAAGATATAAATTGAGAAACGTAGTCAAAGATTACAGTATAAGTGAAATATTATCAATAATATAACACTCTCTTTTGAAATGGTTATAACTCGTATCCATTGATATCAACCAGACTGGATATAATATTAGATAATTTAACCTTCTATCATAAAGGTAAATAAAAAAATATTGTTTTTGGAGTTGAGTTTGGGTACACGTAATTCAATATGATTAAGAAATTTAGAAGAATAATGATGTCACTTTGTCTAATGGCGAGCTTTTAATTTTTGTAAATCCACCAATCACAGTTTTACTCTTACCCTGCTGTAAGATTGCGATTTTTAAATCTTTTGATCCTTTTTCTGTTGGTTATGGGTACAGTATTGGCCTTTACGCTAGTTATGAAGATGAAATAACGGAAATGTATTTCGAAGGCCCTGCCTTCATTCTCAACGGCAAGATCATTGAGATGTAATTGTGATGTGTTTAAAAAGTCTTCAGTATTATTATCATCTTCTCTTTGAATTGAGGTGTAAGGTAAAATTTAAAATGGATAAGACACAAGGGTTGGAATCCAGTGATCCAGGGATCCAGAGCTAGGCGATCAAATGATCTGGCAAGATGGCCTTTTTAATATCGTCGAAGTTGACGTCCAAGATGAGACGAAGCCCGAGATGCTTGAGGAAACTTCTAACATTGACTGAGTGTTCAAGAATGTCAGCAATCTTCGAAGAATGATTGGGTGTTCGACCGAGTGTTCTAAGAATGGGTTGACATGGTCCTTTAGCTTCGAAGTTAACTTCTTCGGGGAATTCGGGACGTAATTACCAATAGGATATACACAAGATCGTCAGCAATGGAACAATTATTTTGCAACTCTCCTGTTAAGTTGGGTAATGGTCCTTAGGCTTGCAGTTTTGGAAGGTTTGCTGGTGCTTCCATCTAGACCTACACATTTTAGCCCGGGTAGGAATATTATAGAGCGGAATGGTTCGGATAACAATTTTATATAGGAAAGGAGGAGCTTTATCCACTAATCAGGTGCAAGATTTAACAACTTGATTAACCATGCCAGATGGAATGAAGCAGCCTGATAGTTGGATTTTACAACGTTCAATATTGTAAACACTTTGTTATAATTAATTATAACGTCCAATAAGGGGTCGTTGCCACAGTTCAGTTGGTTATTTTGTAATTTGGCTCTATTCTTCAAAGCAATTGCTGAAAATAAAAAATGTTTTCTTATTTTAATTCTATGTGCGACCCATATGCTCTATTTGGAAGCCGGTAAATTCTCTAAGATGCGCAATGACCTTAATAGTCAAACGTCAGCATACGGTATTATTGATGCTTGCTTAGAATTGAACAGAATAGACATTGCAGAGTGAAAACAATTTAGAGACGCTTACCAAGTAGGGGATAGAACATCATCACCATCTATCTATTTATCTTTATTTTTATACTAATTAAATAAAAGTTATGAAAATTGATTCAAAAGTCTGATTAAGTAGGTGTTAATTAGACAATATTAATCTGCATAAATGATTAATAATTGGATTAAATCTGTTTAAATAAATTGAATAAGGACATGAATTAACGAATAATGAGTAATTAAAATTTTATAAAATGTGGACGAAGATAAATAATTAGATTAACTCACTGAAATCCACATGTTAAACTTAGTTTACAAACATTTTCACGTTAATTTAAGCAGCAATTATGAAGAATATTTAAAACTGATTACTCAAATTTTTAAATGTGTTCTTGATTTTTTTTAATTGTTAAATGTAAAGCTTTTCTTTTTTCCGCCTTTAAGAGAGCAATTAAGTGTATGTACTAATTGTTGTCTGTTTTTTCTTCAAAGATTTTTAATTTGTCTCCACGTCCCTTTCAATGACGGATTTCCTCCTTAAGAGGCCCTTCGTCGCTCATGTATCGTTGTGTCATGTCAAAGTTGTTTTTTTTTCTTTTCGCTGTTTGCCCAACAAAGAAGGAGACGCACTTGGTAATTCCGTCGTGTTTCTCTTGGTCTGCGAGGCCGCCTCCCGTCATTAGCTGACCGTGACTGGACTTTCTCTCTAACCACCTTCCCGCTTTCGCGAACCTACCTCCTATTTTGCGGGAACGTGTTTCTTCTAATTAAAAAATACCTGGTACTCGTTTGCTTTCTTATTGTGGTTGAAAATTAATGATAATTATGGAAGATGTGGTATGAAAATGTCCCCAGGTTGAGCGCGTTTTAATAGGTTGGTTCCATCCGTAAGCATTAAACAGTTCCTGTCTTTAAGTCGTGATCTTTTGTTAACCTTCAAAAACTCTAATACTGTATAATTTTAAAAAGTTTTTAAAAAATCAGATATTTACGAAACTAGTTGTAGCAAGTGCCCTATGATCTATCGCAGTCAGACAAAAAGAAACATATGTACCAGGAATATATTTCCCACAGAAGAAATGGCACATCGGACAAGTCTACCATGGCTAAACATTCTCTCGATACCGTCCATTCTTTCGATATCAACAACTTAAATTGCTTCATCCAGTTGAAAAAATTGGTCATCTTGACCCCTTTGAAAGCGAAGCAATTCAAAGCACCAATAAGAATAATTTGTTAAACAATTTGTTAAATTCTCGACCCAGGACCAAACAGAGACTCACGGCGCCATTTGGTTATTGACACGAAATGTAACTGTCTAATTAATCAGATCTTAATAAATAACGACTAGAAAGTGATTCACCTAGATCTGGGAGGGGGGGGGGGGGAATGTACGAGTAGTCAGAAGTTATAACTATGAAAAAACACTAAGATCGTGCGAGGAATCTGACACCATGCCTGATGAATAGCACTGTCCAGTTGTGTGAGATTTGATGGTTGTGGAACTAGCTGCCTGATGGCTCTTTCAACTTCGTCCCACAAATGCTCATTTGGATTGAGACCTGGGGAGGGGGGGGGGGCCCCCCATCTAAGCAAGGTAAAGTCTCCCTCATGTTCTTGAAACCACTCCTTCACAATACGAGTACCGTGGCATGGCGCATTGTCTTGTTGGAAGAAGCCGTCTTCATTGGGTTATACCATCAACATGGTAGGATGAACTTCATCAGCAACGATAGCTACTTAGGTCGGTTGTGCTATTCAGGTATGTTGTTTCACACGAACTAAAGGGCCCAAATCATGCCAGGAAGTAGTCACTGTCGCTTTGACGCAAGTAAACGGCCCCCCTGCCCTGGGGGGGGGGGGCAAATAAACTCTGTATCTCACGTGGGTGTGGTTGCCTGTGACGTACGTCAACAAGCTGCGGGTACCTTGTGTGGGTACCTTCAATTACTGCGTTTTGTACATGAAGGGGTGGTTTTCCGTATATCTACGACAATTTTTAATTTGATTCATGTCTATTCATAGAAAACAAAAATCACGTGGATTTAAATAATCATCAGAACACTGAAAAAATAGAGGTCGATTTAAACTTGAGAATATTATTTTTCCATAAAAATGACCAAAATAAGGGGTGAGGGTCGGTTTAAATTTGACGTCGGGGTCTATTCGGGTAAATACGGAACTATATATCAGTTTAATTGGTTATATAAGGTACAGGGTGTTGCAGATAACTACAGGACAGTATAGCGGGAAGCCTACCCGCTCGATTGCAGGGGCCGGCTCGGTCGATTGGCAGAATGGAGGGAGATGAAGGTGAGGGAGTGAGAGAAGACTTTGTGAAGAGAGTAACTCTCTGTGCTGAGCAAGATGGAAGTTTCTTTGAACACTTGTTGTAAGAAACTTCACAAAACACCCAGGTGATACTTTCTCAGCAGTAGAGCAAACTGCTCTGCTGCGTCTCGTGGCTTTGGCCCTATGTCCGCTACGAGACGCAACCCGGGCTAGCCCGTGACGACCAAACAAAAATAATAATAATAAAAGTGTGAAACACTATTTTTTACTATTCTCCTCTGTTGAATTTTTGGTTTGTTTGTTGGTCCCCTCTAGCTGCGGAGGACATTTATAAGCGTGTTTACTTTTTGTGTACCCCCTACCCTGTAGTAGTACAACG
This sequence comes from Rhysida immarginata, assembly GCA_023313115.1. Classification (NCBI taxonomy): domain Eukaryota; kingdom Metazoa; phylum Arthropoda; class Chilopoda; order Scolopendromorpha; family Scolopendridae; genus Rhysida; species Rhysida immarginata. The sequence continues at coordinate 1,908,333 of JAHWFO010088925.1, forward strand.
CGCACCCCTCCTGGGCTCGATTGGTTTAAGTTTAACAAAATAAATATGCTCTTTGCCAAACAAACAAGTTTAACAAAATAAAATGACCTAATTACCATTTGATGTCGAGCCGGCCCCTGCAATCGAACTGGTGGGCTTCCCGTTATACTGCCCTGTAGTTTTCTGCAACACCCTGTAGAATTATGATGCTGATATTTAATTGAAGACGTATTAGTTTAGGCAAATATTTGAAATTACCAAACGTGTTTACTCTGGAGAAAATGATCTATCTTACAGCTAGCCAATCAACACAATTCTGGTGTCGTTGAATTAACAATCGCCGCAGCTTCCAATTTCATCTAGACTGCAATTGATAATTTCAAGTTTGCCAACAATTGTATGTATTTAATTAGGGAATTGTCACGGAAATCCCCGATCATCGTGGAGCACGACGGAGGAATCGGGCATTTCCGTACACGATCGTTTCGCCACTCGGAGAGGAGGAGGCAACGTCAGAGTTTGCATCACGAGGAGACAGCCAATGGGAGAGAGGAGTCGTTCTCGAGCGCGAAGCTCGAAGAGAGGGAAAGGACTTGGAATTCAAACACGACTGAAGCTGGTAAGACGAATCGTCGGGGAAGCCGTTCATCGGTACAGCGTGGGAGCCGTGAAAAGGGGCTCTATGTCGTGGCCAGGCAGGCAGATAGAGAGAGACGAACGCCGCCTGAGATTCCAGTGCGACGGCCGATAACACCGCTACCGAAGAAAGAACGAGAGCCATGCAGAGAAGCATTCTCGGCGGAGATTTCGTCGACGTGGCAGAGCGTCGGGAATGGCAGTGTGTTTCCTTCTCCTGAATACGTTCAGCGTGCTCCGCAGTGTTTCAAAAGGTCAGTGGCCGAACAGGCCTTTTCTCTTGTGATTTTAAACTACGTGGTTGGCGTTAATGCCACTATATCTCAAGCCGCATTTAGCGACTTATGGAATCGCGAACTGCGTAATTCTACTCAAATCCATTGCGTATGGCCAGGAGGCATGTATAATTATTTCTCGCTTCATTTTGGATTTGCAATGGCCTACTGTTAAGGTGTTTGTGCATGAATTATTCAAGCCTATTCTATCCATAGTGCTCCGTCGAAGGAAGCGTGGGAATGTGTTAGATTTAATTAATTACATAAAATGTTTATAGTGATAATCCTATTTAGCCATTATGATTAGCAGTTCAGGAAAAATTTCATAAAGTGAATTTTCGTGTTACAGAAATGTGCCTGTGAATTTCTGCGTATAGGCTAAGGACATTATTTTAATTTTCACTGATTTGGACTGAACTCTTTATCTTTCTGCATTGCTTATATTTATGGGTGTCATTACCGAATAAGACTTTGTTTAAAATCAAACGGATCAAACATTAACCTGGACTAAAGAACACTTTGCGGTATTTAACTCGGAGCTTCTGATAATTGCTAAAATTGTGTCAGAGCTGAAAACAATAGCTCAGCGCTTGAAAGTTGCCACTAGAAGGGTAACTTAACTTTGCGCCCTGTGAGTTATTGGAATTTTTACAATTGTTGCCTTTAGTCGATAAAGTTACACCGGGCGTATTTATACTTTTGTTTGTGTTTATACTGATGTTGTTTTAGTGTATCTACGCATTCTTTTATTGCATTGATATTTCATATCTTATTGCTTGTATGCTAATTTGCATTTAAATTATTGCTAGTTATCTAAGCATAGTTGTTATAATTATTATTCATAATCAATTAAGATTTTTTATACAATTGAATGAAGGTATTCAACGTGACAATTTATAATACATTGTATTATGCCTTGTAGTGATAAGGAACTAATAACAGTATATTGACTCAAAATTTGGCTATATTTAGAAACCCTTTATTTGAGCTTAATCAAGGGATATTGCCATTTTTATTTCATTTGTTTATTTATTGATTATTTTTGTTCTTTATTAAACTATTTACTTGTTAAAGTTATTCCTTCACTGTTGGTGCTCATTTCCACTGCGCGTATCTGCTCTTATACAGATATACTGCACGTTATAGGAATGCGAGCGTCATGATTTATTATTAATTAAACAATATATTTATCATCGGCTTTTTCAATTTTCAATTATTACAAAGATTAAAACGTATCTGTTAGAATGTATTAACTAGAATGTGCCTTGTAATAAAATTTCAGACTAACTCAGTAGGCCTGGAACGATAACTGTATTTCAATACGATATCGATAATCGAAACTTTTCGATATTTAGGCGATATATTGATCTTCCGTTTTAATCGATACTTCAGGGATCACATACGAGAGTTATACAACAACAATAAAAAAGAAAAAAAATCCTCCCGTTTCGAGATGTTTGTGGGTGGGTTTGTTTGTTTGTTTTTTATACAAATCTACAGTTTTATTCCGATCTTGATGAAATTTTGCATACTTGACCTTCAAAGCATGAGGAAGGTCACTGTCTACCTCAGATATTGGAAAAATAATAATTATCGATAAAAAATCGATATTCATGGTTATGGCAGGGCATATTAATGAGAAATATCTCATGACCAACAATGCAAGGCAAATTTTGTGCAATAATAGTTATCAACAATGGTATCAACACGCAATGCACCAACACAAGGCAGGGATCAGCAATGTATATATCATGACCAACAATGAAAGGAAAAGTTTGTGCAAGTGTAATTATCCCGGGCAACGCCGGGTACCTCTTCTCGTCATCTATATACAGAAGGATGTTTGTTTGAGGGTTTGTTTGTGGGTTTGTGTGTTTGTTTGTTTTTTATACACATCTACAATTTTATTCCGATCTTGAAAAAATTTCGCATACAAGACCTTCAAAGCATGAGGAAGGTCACTGTCTAACTCAGATTTCGAAAAAGTAATAAATATTGATAAAAAAATCGATATTCATGGTTATGGCAGGGCATATTAATGAGAAATATTTCATGACCAACAATGCAAGACAGAGTTTTTGCAACAATAAGTATCAACAATTGTATCAACACGCAATTCACAAACACTCTGCACGTACCAACAATATATATCTCATGACCAACAATGCAAATAAAAGTTTGTGCAACAATAGGTATCAACAATGGTGTCAACACGCAATGCACCAACAGTATGCAAGGATCAACAATATATGTCTCATGACCAACAATGCAAGGCAAAGTTTGTACAATATAGAATTCAATGCATAGAATTCCTGTTATTCAGGCTTTTCTTTGAAAAGAGAATTCTTAGTACTTAACAATTTCTTGAAAATCTTTAAATATGATCAGTAACTGGAGATAATGAGTTAGCAGACTATTGAGAAAGAGTGAAAGACGATAGAGGAAGCACTCCTTTAGCTCCGTGCTGTATTGAGCAATGGTAAGCAAGTAAATAGAAGAATCAGCGACCGCTAGACTACACTAAGTGATGAATGGCCAATTTTTGCTTCAAGACATCGAAAGAAGAAAGGAAATTGCAACAACATCAAGTGTACATCTAAAGTAAGATTACGTGAGTAAAAAATTATTTAGACTGGAAGGCATCCTTGGAGAGGTCCATCCATTGTGAGCCTTTAAAAATTTTTTTTTCGGTAAATCAAGTCCCGGTATATCACCTAGAATGGATTTTTTCAGTAAAGAGGTAAATTCCTGTCTTTCGGATTTTTCTTAGAATGGATAGTCCCTTCGCTTTATATTGTAGTGATTGAGTTATTATTTAATCAATTTGGAGGTTTAATTTAGCTTTTTGAGGTTGTTCTGTTTACCTACAAGCGTAATTATTCCGGGAAACGCCGGGTCCTCTGCTAGTCTTCTATGTATATATAAAGAAGGATGTTTGTTTTTTTGTGGGTTTGTTTGTTTTTTATACAAATCTACAGTTTTATTCCGATTTTGATGAAATTTTGCATACTTGACCTTCAAAGCATGAGGAAGGTTACTGTCTACCTCAGATTTCGGAAAAATAATAAATATCGATAAAATATCGATATTCATGGTTATGGCAAGGCATATTAATGAGAAATATCTCATGACCAATAATGCAAGGCAAAGTTTGTGCAACAATAGCCCATCGTGTTCGCATCAACAATGGTATCAACGCACAATTCACCAATAACAATGAGCACAGAATGATGACGCAATGTTAAAGCAATCTTTCCAAGAATTATAACAATGAACATAAAATGATGATGCAATATGGATAAGTTTCAATTTATAACAATGCATAGAATTCCTGATATTCAGGCTTTTCTTAGAAAAGAGAGTTCTTACGCATCATTGTGAGCCTTTAAAATTTTTTTTTTCGTATTTTCATTAAGAATTTTTACTGTGTGTTAATTCTAAGCATTAATTCAAGGCAAAGTATTAATTCTAAGCAAATTCATGTGTTTATTTTTAAGATATTGCAAAATTTAATTTAATTTTTTGAGATTGTTCTGTTTACCTGCAAGTGTAATTAACCTCGGGCAACGCCGGGTACCTTTGCTAGTCTTCTATATATATATAAAGAAGGATGTTTGTGGGTTTGTGGGTTTGTTTGTGTGTATTGAATACAAATCTACAGTTTTATTCCAATCTTGATGAAATTTTGCATACTTGACCTTCAAACTATGAGGAAGGTCACTGTCTACCTCAGATTTCAGAAAAATAATAATTATCGAGAAAAAAATCGATATTCATGGTTATGGCAGGGCATATTAATGAGAAATATCTCATGACCGACAATGCAAGGCAAAGTTTGTGCAACAATGTGTATCAACAATGGTATCAACACGCAGTTCACAAACACTCTGCAAGGACCAACGATATATATCGCATGACCAACAATGCATAGAATTCCTGTTTTTCAGGCTTTTCTTAGAAAAGAGAGTTCTTAGTATTTAACAATTTCTTGAAAATCTTTAAAAATGATCAGTAACTGGAGATAATGGAGAGTTAGCAGACTATTCAGAAAGATTGGAAAGACAACAGAGGAAGCAATCCTTTAGCTCCGTGCTGTTTTGAGCAAATGGTAAGCATGTCAATAGAAGAATCGGCGATCGCTAGACTACAGAAAGAGATGAATGGCCAAGTTTTGATTAAAGACATCGAGAGAAGAAAGAGAATTGCAACAACATCAAGTGTACATCTAAAGTAAGATTACGTCAGTAAGAAATTATTTAGACTAGCAGTGGTATCCTTGGAGTGGTCCACCTATTGTGAGCTCCCCGAGTATTGGTCAGAGAAACTCTGCAACTAAAACAGAAAAAGCTATATGGGCATTTGAAACATTTGAACAACGGGAGTTTTCAATACAGTATCTTCTATTAAACAATTGGGAGTTATAATGTAATTTTTTGAGATTGTTCTCTTTACCTATAAATGTAGTTATTCCGGGCAACGCCGGGTACCTCTGCTAGTTCTTTATATATCGTAATCGTTCCCAGCCCTACAAATCAGTACGGTACATCTCAACAGACCTACTTCCCGCATTCCATAGTTTAAATACCGAAAGATGCTTTATAGTTTTTGCTTTGTTCGACTATCTGTACATCTGTGAATCGATTTTTTTCGATACCTAACCTAACCTAACCTAACCAAATTCTCTTTCCGCCAATCTACAGGGTGTTTCAAAATTATGTACAATAAATTTAGTGACATATTCTTCAGGTCAAAAGAAGACGAAAATGTTCTATAGCACTTTGTCTGGAAACGATTTATTTACGCGATACAGCCAACTAAACCCGTGGCTCCAAATTACAGGAATTGCTCAAAGTGCCCGCCACCAGCTCGTACGCACGCTTCGGCTCGTTGCATGAGCCACCGTCTGATGTCATGGAAGAATTCGTCACCAGCATTACGAACGGTTTGGCATGCATTTTCAATTCGTTGTCGCAGATCCATAATGTTAGGAACTTCTGTGCTGTAGACGATCGTTTTCACATGACCCCACAGAAAAAAGTCCAAGGGATGATGGTCCACCTCGACCTATCCACCGATTCGTGTATGCAGCATTAAGGTGTGCTTGCACAACATGGCTGAAATGTGCTGGAGCGCCATCATGCATGAACCACATGTTAGATCTTATCAAAAGAGGAACATCTTCCAGTAATTCTGGCAATGCATTCTGCAGAAACAAAAGATACGTTTGCCCAGTCAATCGTGGCGGCAACACATAAGGGCCAATTAAGTTATTTCCGACAATTCCACACCAAATGTTCACGGAGAAACGCTCTTGATGCGCTCGAGCTCTGGTAACATGCGGGTTAGCATCTGCCCAATGGTGCTGGTTGTGAGAATTTACTATTCCTGTCCGGGTGAAGGTTGCTTCGTCCGTGAAAAGTATCTGGCTGAGACAACTAGGGTCTGCAGCATGACGACGTTGTATCCATTGGCAAAATCGTTGTCGGTGTGGATAGTCCGTTGGGTTCAGTGCCTGAACCAGTTATAGGTGGTATGGATGCAAAAGCTGACGGTGAAGAATGCGCCAAACAGATGGGTGCAGAATGTGTACCATGGAAGAAATACGACGGGTGCTTGTCTGTGGTTCATCATGTATGATGTCAATTATCACATCCTCCTCATCCGGAGAATGTGCTACAGGCCGCCCTTGTCCTGTTTGACGGCCAAAGGAACCACGCTCCCTCAAATGTCTGTCGACAGATACAAATGTTCGGTTATTTGGCAAACGTCTATTCGGAAAGCGTTCTTGGTAGAATCTTCTTGCTTCCACAGCATTTCCGTCCGCAAGACCATACATTAGTTGCATGTCAGTGTATTCTGCACTGGAATACGTGTACATGACCTTTTTTTTACGTAAATCGTAATGCGTATGTCAAAGCACGCAAACGTTCTGAAATTGATATTCCTAGTGGATGTACAGTAGTGAAACTACAGTAATGGAAACAACCGTACACAACTAATGGAACAACCCTAAAGTAGGTTTAAATGGAACAAACCACTCAACCTAGTGTTGGGTTGAAACGCTGGAACTGCTAAAATATCGTCCGCTAACTACCGTGCTTCCCTACTGTATGATATTGGATTACTCGCAAACAAATCGTTTCCAGACAAAGTACTATAGAACATGTCACTAAATTTATTGTACATAATTTTGAAACACCCTGTAAAAATAAAGTTCATGGATTAAATAAATTCGAAAATGTGCCATAAAGATATCATTAGAAATGCTCAATGTCAAGATATGGTATCAATTTGAAGTAAGGAATTTTTTTGTTTAACTTTTAAGATTTTGTTGGCGCTGGTTTGAGTACGTACCCGTTTCAATAGCTTCTCTGTAGCAAGCGCTCACTTCTTTTCAACAACAATAGACGTTTACATAGAAGCGTTTTATGTTGAAACTCCACCTAACCTCTCTCTAATTGCGATTGGTCGACCTTCTCACCCTGCGTATGATTATATTTTTACTTGGTTTCCTGGACAATCCACAACATAGACTATAAAAAATAAACTTTCAACCCTTTATGACGAACAGGATTAAAAATAATAATTTTGGACACTTAAAAGAACTCCTAAAAATTTTCCCTTCTATCCCCCATGATAAACCGGCAACATCGTCAGCCATTTTTTTTTGTGGCGAGCATGATGTAATTTTTGTTTTGATAGAAATAAAGTTTAACTAGCTCATTATTATGTTTTATCAAATATGCATTCAGGGACCATTAAAAATTTATGAATTGCATTTCTTTATAAAGAAAACAAAAGAACTAATTGCTCATTGCGCTTGCAGCACGATATCGCGTTGTGATTAGGCTTCGATCAATCGCAGTTAGGGAGAGGATTGGTGGAGTTTCACTATAACATTATGAACGAACAATAGACGTCTCAGCAATAGATGCCTACGCAAAGCGCTTTAAAAATAGATGCTCATTTCGGTTCAACAGCAAATTATATTGAATCACACTTAGAAATTAAATAAAGAATTTTTATAAATTTGAACATGTAGAGTGACAATGATCCTTTAATCTTTCGGTAATTGATATGTCACTTTTTAATCACTTACTGTTTATTGATTATGCTAACAATTTATCAAATTTCGTAATTATAACAACCCTTTACTATAGAAGTGCTGCACGAAAATCATGTTAATAGTGGCAATAATAGTGCCGATCCCGAATTCTGAGATCTTACTTTTTCATTATGCAAGGTGTGGCAATTAAATACTCAGGTCGCCGCGTAAAATATAAATAAAAATTTCAACATGTCAAGACACAGTTTGTATGAGTCACCTATCGCACTGCAATTGCATAGATTTTTTTTAGCAGTGTATAGGAATTCGTATTCAGGCACGCATTATTTTAGAGACACATGTGAGCAAGTATCGATATTAATGTTGTACTGTAAGGCCTGCATTAATATCATTAATAAATGCACTACTATGGCCAACAACTTAGAAGAGTGAACAAGTATCGTCGAGAAAAAAATATGGAACAACGGGCTTGCATTAAAGTTGGGTATTTCGCCGACGGGAACGATGCCCTATCCGAACGAGTAAACTCGAGTACTTGGTCGCTTTTGTGTTGGCCATAAAGACGTTTCAAATATCTCGCGCCCTGGAAAGAAACTAGAAACCACCGAGAAAGTCAGAAAACTCGTCACTGCTGACCGCCGAATCACAATGCGTATGCTTGCGGATGAATTGAACTGCAGCAAGGAGACAATTCGTCAGATTCTAACGCCATACTACCATACAGCTATAAGTGTGAAGCGATTTCTGGCCAAACAAGCATCACAGAGCTCAACCACCCACCCTATTCTCCGGATTGGTCCTCTCCAGACTTTTTCCTATTCCCACAGATGAAAAGCGCTATGAAATTTCTGAGGATTGATATTCTCGTACACACCCTTTTTCTAAAGGATTAAGATCAACGGATTTTGGAAGCCTGGAGAGGCGTTCAAAATCTTTCTTGTACTCGTTCTTGCATGAAACTATGAAATGTCACCAGTACGATGAAATCCTTAAGATAGGCTATATATAATTAAAAGCAGCATATGAGGACGATTAAAAAAATAAGTTACACCTCTCACTAGCTCGAGGTAGAATTAGGGTTTTCGTATGGCGAATGGAGCTTATGCCCGTAGCCCTCCATCCATCTTAGAGTACCGATCTTGCGCTATGTGCTTTTCACCTTTTCTACAAGCTGAAACAACACCAGAGCGGATTACGACTTGAAAACACTAGTCGTAAGCAGGCTACAAGACCAAGGAACAGAGTTCTAAAGTGTCGAAGGTTTAGTATTAGTGAGCAAGATTTTGTTCACCTTCGTAATTTCTGTTGGGTATTGTATTGAGTTTTAAGCTCTGTTAATTGCCCTTTTTTGGAAAGGCCTTGTTTCACAAACGGAGAGAATTCATTACGAGTTTTTGATTAATCATTATTTAGTGCGACTATGCTTACTCGTTATTCTTATTACGTGACTAAATAATTTTACTTGGAACAAAGGTTCTGGAGTTTCGCTCCTAAGGGAAGCCTTCGGAAGCTCAAAACTTTCTTTTAGAGAATTTCAAATTCTTGGAATTGCATGAAGAGGTCGAGAAAAGTTCAACGATTTTAAAAAGACGTTCTCTCGAGTCATTTATTTGCACCTTGAGGGGGAGTTGAGTTCGGAGACAGATCACGTGTAAGAGATTCCTTTTAATGAGCTGCAAAAGGCACACGATAAGACGACCTCTTCAGTTTCACTTGAGGAAACTTTTCCTTTAGTTTTTTTTTCTCCTGCGAACTTTTAATTAATTAAAAATATTTCAGTTGGAACGAACTTTAATTTAAAATTTTCACATGTGGTATGTGTTTTCCCTCTTTCAGTTTTAATACCAATGAACATTTTATTTATAAAATACTGCATATTAACTATCCAAAGTTACCAACGGCCGGGCTTCATTCAGTATAATTTTCGTTTCTTTTTCTCCGCCTTCAACAGTTTCGCTTCTGGGTTGGAGTTTTCCAATTTTGGTGGTTCTCGCAAAATGGATCCGTAATGTTTAGCGGTATAGTCGTAATCTGGCCTCCACTTTAACACTTTCTTGATCTATTCTACTACACTTAATGAAAGTCCGTCTGGCGTTGACCTCAGTGGGGGTTTGATTAAAGGAAAAGAAAGACGACTAGACGGATAGCAAGAGAAACTGTTATTTTCCGCGCCACTAGAAAAATTAAAATTACAACGACATAAATACAAAAGCAGAAAGGATTGATTAATGATCAAAAAGAATACATGGCTTTATTCCTTACTTAATTCTAACCCTTCTGTTTGTTTATTAGGGCTAAAGTGGCTATTTTAGATTATCAATCTCATTAAGGTGTAAAATTTTCTTATTGTGTTCTTTGCGCCTGTAAATTACCAAAATTGTAATTTTGTTCAGCGATTAGTAGCACTAGAGGCCAGTGGAAGCAATGGTGAAGGAAAATCGGCGGGTGATAGCAAAAGAAATGTCTGCCTGTTTGTGTATGGGTTTGGATCAGCACGCCGTATTATCCACAATGTTCTTCAGTTCAAAAGAGTTTGAGCAATCTTGATATCATGCCAGCTGACTGCAGAATTGAAAGATCGACGTGTTGATACTTGCGAGGAAATTCATGGAGCTTTAAAGCTGAAGTTGGTGGCTTCCTTGGAAGAATTGTCACCGAAGACGAAACCTGAGTCTATTACCACTAACCGGAAATCAAGAAAAGAAGCAAGGAATGGCGCCATAGCTCAAGTCCAAGTATATTCGGCATATAACCATCCATTGGAAAAGTTATGCCCACTCCCTTTTGGGATGAACTTACAGGCCCAGGAGGAAAGCGACCACCAACGATACGTATGTATTCCTCCTCAGAAATCACTTCTGTTCTTTTTAGAATGCTGTGGACTATTGACCACAGGTGTTTTGCTGTCTTCTGGGTGACTTCTCCGTTCGTATTTGGCATCTAAATTTTAATCATCTTACCACCATATTCGACTAAAAGTGTATTATCATCTGGACATGAGGTCATCAGAATGTCAAGATAGAAAAAAAATCTCCAACGTTTGGACCTGCAAGAAGTCGTCGTGATTTTTACATTCGAATGGTCAAATTTATTTTCATCAAACTTAAAGAAATTTCCATCTCTACTTTCTTATTTTATGGAAAAATATTATTTCATCACTTAGTTTTTTTTCTTAGAGTTATTCATGCGCTTGAAAAGCTCTGGAACACTTGTATTGCACAGCAAGCAGAATAAGTAGACAACTGAATGTACCTGTATATTTTGCTTATGTATCACTCTCGTGCTTACGTTTAAGAGGTTTTTTAGATCGTTATTAAGCTGTAGACACAGGTTCATGTTTTTTTAGAATTTTCTGTTTTTCGAAAAAATTAGTTCACATTTTAAATACAGCTAACTAAACATGTTTACATTTTTAGTGTTCAGAGGGCGTTTAAAAAATATTTTTATAGTTTTTTTTTAGAAAGTGTATATTAAAAAACTAAAGAAGATGTCATAGAAATAATTTTAAAGAAACTCCGGACTCATTTTCAATATAGATAGAGCAGGTAAACTTAACAAACTTTATATATTATGAAAGTTGAAAATACCTAAATGCGTAATATCGAGCAGATACACTCTTAAAGCCATTCGTTTACTTTAATTCATAAGATCTAAAAATTAAACTCAAGAAAAATGTCTTTGCAATTAACTATAACTTTTGAAAATCCTTTTTGTGAAGTATTGTTGAAATTGTTGATTTAATTACCCAGCTAGAGAGTTGTACGGGTTGAATGTTTTAAATTAGAAGAGAGTTGGGTCACCCCCTTGACTTTACGTTTCATTTACTTGAGAAATTATTGCAAACGTTTCATTTTCTTTATTTCTTTTTTCTTTAATTTTCTATCCTTCCATTTGAAGCTGTCGACTTTGTAAGATTTCCTCAACCTTTAAAGAAATTAAGTTTGTCTTTGCCCTGTAGGAGAAAAGTGGGGAAACAGCCCCGAGTCGCAGGGGCAAGGAAGACTTTTGACAACCTCTTTAATTATGAAATTTTCCCCATTTCGAAACCTCTTCGTTGTCGTTTCGCTGTTATTGGTCTAATTATGACAGTTAAACTGTTAGTAATTTTCTAGAAACGTTCTCCTAAATGAAACCAGTTTGAGGGTGTATTAAAACCAGTAGGGCAGCGCGAACTCTATGGAAGCATGGATTTAATTAGTAGCCAGATAGGTGGTTAGGTTCATTAATTGAAGGTTAGGTGGCCAAGTGAAAATTAATTCCGTACTTTCCATTTTGATGGTCGTTTACCATTAAATGACAAACAGAAGCAAGCCATGGAAAAACTTGAAGAGGAAAAGAGTTTTACGAAATGGACAAAGAGGAAACTCCATTGTGCATGAGAGTAGTAATTCGGAGTTTTGCTAGAAATATATAATATGTAATAATCTTCTAATTTTTTAGATACAGTACTGTAAAAACAAACTTGTAAGCAACATTATATCAGAGCAAATATGATTCTTAAATAAATTTGTACTATATGATGAAACGGGGCACATTTTAAGCGTTTACATATTAGTATTCCGAAGAATTAAAGTTGTGAATATAATGTTTGATTAAAATCAGAGAGGGTTTTGAGTATTAAAAATATGCTTCTGGTTTAAGCTATAAGTGGTTAAGTACATTCAATAGTGGTTAGTAGTAATTAAAATATCGTATATAAATGAAAATGACGAAGAGAAGATGTTTAAGTATTTAAAGGTTACAAATTAAAACACATTTCAGAAGTCTCATAAAAAAAGAAACTTATATTTCTTAGGCAGAACTTTAAGAAAAAGATAAACCCTCACGAAGTTTTTATAGTATGCGTAATATTAAGCTTTAAATTCAAAATCACTTACTTAATTAGCGAGACGCTTACGTACTATGGTAGCCTATTATTAAAATAACATTGTGTGATTCTGACTAAAAATAACAGAGCTATTAACCTAACAGAAATAAATTAATGCCGAGAACATTATAAAATTACACTGGCCAACAAAATTTAAGATTTTTCTTGTGATAAAATGAAAGTGGGTGATTTTTGGTAGGATTTTTTCTGCTGATTACGAATATAATTTTTAAATTTCTCTAGCACGCACAGTTTTCTTGTTTTATAATGAAACATTTTTAAATCATTCAGTGTTTTGGGCCTGGTAAATTTCCTTGCGACCCCAAAATATGGATACTTTAACAATGTAGCCGCTTCTCTTCACTCCCATTACTTCAAAATAGAAGTTTCGATGTGCATACTTGGAAACTTGACGTGATAGTAAAAATCTAAAAGCAGATTCGGATTCTACCTACAAATTACTACTAAGAACACTTTGTGTGTGTGGTCTTAGTCACAAAATGTGTGTTGACTAGTGTTATTTAAAAATATTTTTGTATCTAACTTTGTATAATTTCGAAACCGTTGAACAGACAGACGGATTTTTTTTAAATTCCTTATCTTTGAATGTGTTGTTTTTAATACTCTATTGATTCGTTGCTCTAAATTTCCGGATTAGATGTTTGCCATCACTTATATTTAAATTTTGAGTCTCATGTTCATTATATTATTAATGAAGTATTGGGCATTTTAATCCGTCCTTCTATACTTATTCTTTAAATTTTCTTTGCACTTATTTAGGCATATTCGAAAATATGCCTCTGTCATTTACATGTAGACTCCTTCAAACAGGTCTTATTGACGATATACAGTCTCTTAAAAATCCATTTATTCGTGCTCTAAATTTTAGGTTTAGTATTCATATATAAAACTTCATCCCTCGATGAGCTATTTTGTTATACACTTTTATTGAAATTCACTTGTTTGTGTGTTTGTGCGCAAATTTTGTATTCAATATTTTGACTACCTAAAGCTCTGCAATTTTTCACAACGGCGTCTTAACAGCATGTTTCAATTGTTAGTCTCACTAGTCTTTTATTTATTCGTAAGTTATTTAATATTTAATTTTATTATGTATATAGTGCAATCTTGACGTAACGACTGCCTGTATTGGTATTTGTTATCGTTGTTAATTGTCGTATGTAATTGTTGTTAATTTGATCATCAATGCTAGGAAAGTTGTTGATTGTGACGTCTTTGTGGAGAGGATTGTTTATGATTAGCCAGCGTAATGTACACTGAACGACCAATTTAGTAGAGACACCCCGCTAATAGCGTGTTGCGCCTCCTTTAGCGGAGAGAACTGCCTGAATGCGTGCTGGCATAAATTCAACCAGGTGTTTAAACCGTTGCGGAAGAATAGCAGCCCAGGCTGACATCATAGCGTCCCGTAATTGGTGCAGGTTGGACGGTAGTGTGGGATGGCGTCGGATGGTTCTCTCCACTTCATCCCACAAATGCTCGATCGGGTTGAGATCGGGCGAACGAGCTGGTCACTGAAGCAGGGAAGTCCGCGTCATGTTCCTCGAATCAGACCATTCGAGCACGGTGACAGGGAACATTGTCCTGCTGAAACTGTCCGTCACCACCAGGGAACACAATCATGAACGGGTGCAACTGATCGACAACAATGTTCAGGTAGTGTGTCGCATTCAGGGATGTGTCTACGGATATCAGAAGACCAGCACTCCTCTTCCACCCGCCTGTACCGTTGTCTGCTGACAGGATGGGTCCATGGCCCGTGCTGTCTGCGCCAGATGCGCAGTTTGCCGTCCCCATGATGAAGTAGGAACCGCGATTCGTCGGACCATGCGACCTTCTTCCATTCATCCAGTGTCCAGTGGCGATGCCTGTTTGCCCACAGCAGGCGCGCCTTCCTATTTTGCGGTGACAGCGACGGTACCCTCACTGGCCGCCTGTTGTTAAACCCTTCTCCGCATCGTGTGCTCCGAAATGGGTTGGGATTCTCCCTCATTGAACTGCGCTGCAATTTGTTGGGCTGTTCTCGTCCTGTTGCTGTGGATGATTCGTCCCTGTTTCGTCCGGACTTCTGTTTGTTGGAGATTGTTTTTTGGCCTAACTGCCACTCATGGAATACCGTTAACAATGTTGCACGGGAAAACCCGAGAAGGTTCGGGTTTGCGAAATGCTCAACTGCACCCGTCGAGCTCCAACGATCATGTCTCGTTCAAAGTCGGTAAAATCCTGGGATTTACCCATATTCAGTCTACTTCTGCTGCTGATTGCAACTTGTGATCCAATACACCGCTTCGGCCTGTTCCATTGTTTGGGTATCACTGGGAGGCCGATCTATCTTCCGTAAGAGATGTCTCTAATAAACATGATGTTTGGGTATCACTGGTCGTTCAGTGTATTTTAAACGCTTTCCCGAGATACAAACGTAGCCGACTTGGCAGATTTCCAAGGTTTTTTTTGTTTTGTTTTTTTTTGATTTTGTAATTTTCATATAAAAGCTTATTTTTTTTAATAAAGACTAAATAGAATATAATAAATTATATAAAATAAAAATTTTAAAGCACACACTGTCACCTTAAAATATGCAGTAAAAAGTAAAAAATCTAATTTTAAAAAAGGTAAAAGTGTGGTGGCGTGTTTATTTTATTTTGTAATATTTTGTTCTTAAAATTTAATATTAAACGCGCCATCACACACTTATCTTTTTTTTTAATTAGAGTTTTTACTTTTTAACTGCATTTTTAAGGTGAAAGTGTGTGTTTTAAAATTTTTGATTTATACATTTTATTAAGACTTCCTTCATTAAATTGGCGTAGATTGGTTGGTTTGGTTTGTTTGGTATTAACGTCCTTTTCAACTGCCATGGTCATTTCAGGACGGCGTTATAGGGGCCGCAAATTTTGCCTCGCAAGGGTTCTTTAACGTGCAGCCGGCAAACGACTACACGGGACCAACGGCTTTACTTCCCTTCCGAAGGAAGTGCGTGATCTCAGGATTTTCCCCCTGAAAAAAATCCTCGTCGTCCTCGGCCGGGGTCGAACCCGCGTCCTTGGGCATCAGAGGCGATCACGCAACCCCTGAGCCACCGAGGCCGATAATTGGCGTAGAAAGATTCAAGATGCAAATTCTTTCTTCTAAATAAGTTAATGATTTTAGTGACTGTCATTAACTTTTGTTTAGGTTAAGTTCCCAACTCCACCCTAGTGTAAGGGGACATTTCTTATTATATTTTGTTCCAAAAATTATGAGCGAAATATTGCCCTTCAATTTGCTGGAAATTCTATTTCTAATGTTTCAGGGGTTTTCTTAAAATTGCAATAGTTTGTTTCGTAAGAGTTTTTAATTTAATGCGAAATTGGACACACAGAGTGGTAAGACCCTTAAAAAAGCTGACGTTTCAGATAGAGACTGTCATTTGTCAAAGCAAAAAATAAAAGGTAGAAAAGAGAGGTTACTTTTATTGTTTACTTTGTCAAAGGATAGTCTCTATCCGAAATGCCAGCTTTTTTTCAGGGCCTTACCACTGTGTCCAATTCAAGGTGGAGTTTCTGTATCTCGTCCTTTTTTTCTTCTTCATCCGTCATTAATCCAATGCATGGAATTCTTAACTTATTCAGAATTTTGCCCTCGCCCTTTTTCTATGTATAATTATGAAATGTTTGAAGAATTTTCTTATTGTCCTAATTTTTTAATGTATACTTGGCATTTATAATTTTCTACTTCTACAAAGATCTTTTGCGAACTTCGGAAACTTGTGGTATTTTCTGTTTTGTTGTTTTATACCGGGTAGTCCAAAGTGTGTTACATTTTTTCATGAAACTAATGATTATTTTGCGCGTGCCTCATGAATCTTATAAAAGCATTGAATTGCTGGAAAGCAAACACTGAAAATGTCGTTAACAATGGAAGAACGTCGTTATGTAGGTGCGAGATAACAAGGCCTGGAAGCGAAAAAGTCACCTGACCATCGGGGTGCTACAACAATCCAACCTTCATTGTTTCCAACAAACGAAAAAACACTGATTGTTAACAGCCAAGATGGAGACAATGAAGCTTGGAATGTTGCTAGCACCCCGATGGTCAGATGACTTTTTCGCTTCCAGGCCTTGTTATCTCGTTGGCCTCGGTAGCTGCGTACAGTATATGGTAATTTTTGAAAATACCAAACAATGTAAAAAAAATGTAACAAACTTTTGGATCACCCGGTACAATAAAATAATAAATGCTCCTTTTTCTTCTTTATAAATGAAATTAATAATAATAAAATTTAAAAAAATTGGAAATTTTTTGTAATCAAACTTTTCCAACTTGGATAGACAACTGAATAGCCTTTTTTTGTTAATATTCAATTTCTGAATATTTTATTTTAAAATATATCTTAACATCAATAATGTTTATTTTTTTTGTCTATTTTTAGTTTGTGCTTAAGGAAGGATACATAATTTTTTTTCCAGAAAACTTCTGTATAAGGGATTTTTAAATTCTGTTTTCCTGTTTTCCCATTTTACTTTAATTTTGTTTCTTTTTCTTATTTATTATTTAAATTCACTCTGATGTAAGTCTTCCTTCTTCGCTGTCTACCAATTTTAAAACGAACCCATTAAAGAGCTTTAAGGCGAAACTTTAGAGGAGCATCTCCGTCGTTGCATTACTTTATATTTAAAGAATATTTGTAGACCTTTAGGAGACGAATGTTTGTTACTGTAATTTTAATTAGAAATTTTAAAACCATGCTTGTTTAATAAGAGACATGCTAATTAAAGAAGAAATTTAAATTCTTTTGTATTGAATCTCTATAAGAAAACTTCAGCTAGCGATAAGTGGAAATGAAACAAGGCGATAAGAAGTTGGAAAAAGCAGTCTCAAACGAGTGATGCACGATTTTCCCGTATCTCGTGTTCCTCTTTTATAATTTTTTTTCTGAAGCTCTGAGTGAATAAGAAAAATTGATCTCAGTTTCCGTAGTTAACTAGCTGTGCAAATAGAATTGCCTACCCCTCCCTCACTCCCGCGCCTTAATCCATGCAAGCACGTAGCTCGAAGCCTTCGACAGTCGATGTTGTAAGGTGAGGCAACGGAGCCTCCACCCTCACTCTCTTAGTTTTTCGGTGTCAGCAAGCAGCGGTGTTGCTTCTTTTCCGCTCTTGTTTTTAATTCGATAGCCTCGGTGACAAAAGAAGTAAAACCCAACACTTGTTTTCATTAAAGATCTACGTTCGGCAATAAAACTAACACGGAGAGAAGAGGAGCGGGGGTGCAAAGAAAGATCGAGTGAAAGAGATCGAAGGAAAGAAAGAAGAGAAGAATAATAGGCATTGGATAAGACAGGAAATGAATTGCTAAATGCCAACATCGTTTCTTTGTTCACATAAATAAGAGGGAACGTATCCGTACAGAAAGCGATTCTTCTTACTTGGCTGATCCTTCTCGGTTTTCTAAGCAGCGAAGAGATATCGTCACCCCCGTGAGCTCAGGTTCTTATGTCGAAAACGAAATGAGTTCATCTGAATGGTGAAATTGCATTACTTTCCAATTCGCTTGATAAACATTTCGCTCAAAGCCACGTTTTGTTGGAATAGGCCTTCATCGCTTGCAAATTAGAAACATCTTAAACTATTGCTAAAGAATTTTCGTTAATTTTTTTTTTTTTTTTTTTTTTTGGGGCGGGGTGCGCATTTTGCATATCGTTTTTTAAAGTCTTTCATTAAATCTAAGTAATTTTTCTGAGGTAAAATTAATTATGTTTTTTTAAATCTATGGTGCTAAGAATTTAGTATGCGGCCCATAGACAACTCCTATATAAACAAATTATGTCAACTATCCTATTAATATGTGTCCTTTGATTATACAAAAAAAAAACAATAAAAAAACTCTTTCTTCTTTTGTTAATTTAGCTACCATGGTATATCAATCTGAAATAATATAAGTACAAGATCACTCATACGATTATTTGTTAAGATCTAACCTTTGTAAATTTTCTTTATTTGATTTCGTTATTTTAACTGACCAAAATACAGGGTGATTATAAAGTCACTATACATTTTGGTGAAATCATTAACGAATTTCATTTATTTGCAGACCCAAACACACCCAAAGTGAATGTGTGGATGGGAGTTAGTCAGTCAAAGGTCTATGGGCCCTTCAAGTTTGCCGAGGGGACTATCAATGGTACCGTGTACCTCGACATGTTGGAGCAATTCTGAAGCCACAGTTGCGAGATGAAGGATTTAGGATATCGTTGTGTTCCAACAGGATGGGGTACTACCCCATTTGGCCAACATTGTTCGGGACTACCTGAATCGCGCATTCCCAGGCAGATGGATTGGTCAGCGCTCGCCAAGACAATGGGCTCCACAGTCCCCAGATTTGACCCCCATGGATTTCTTTGCGTGGGGTTTTATCAAGTCCAAAGTGTACCAGGTCAGGATTACGCACCATTGCACAGCTGAAACAACGGATTACAGCTGCGGTGGAGGACATTACACCGCAATGTTGCGCAATATTTTCCGGGCCACGGTGGAATGCTGGGAGCTGTGCCGGGATGTGCAAGGGGGACACATTGAAATTTACTAAGAATGTATCCTAGTAACTATCTGGTTGATACATATTGCAATTGCTGCAATAAAACGGAGTTTTCACCAAAATGTATAGTGACTTTATAATCAACCTGTATATATAGTTAAAATAACTTACAAATTAGTATTAATGTTGCCAACAGATGACGCTGTACGTTGTAGTCGCAGTACGGAGTCGGAGAAATAGGCTATAAAATGTCCTTTGCAAGCAACCATTGCAATCACATCACATTCGATTCAATCTGTGCACCTTTCGAGCAAACGAAGAATGAAATTTTCAAAACGGCACCACCTCGGCAACATTTATATCTAATTGGTAACTATGTTTGAAACTTCCGTATCAGATTTTTACGACTTTAAAAAAATCATACCATTTGTTTTATTCTTCTGTCGATCTCCGTTTTCGAGATATTTATTCTTAAAATCAAGGAGTCCTTTGTGGGATACCGTGTACCAACACTTGATACAGATATACACGCTGTGACAAATACAGGATGTCCTAATTAAGGACTGTCGGTTTTTAAAATGGAATATCAAGCAAACGGCGACAATTATTGAAGTTACACTTGAAGGAATATAATGTGTGAAGTCAAGAATTTGTTTTGGTACGTTTCCTTATGTTAGTATCAAATTTCTCCGACAGGACATATTAGTATGTGGCATGCGTGAAGGCCACTTAGTGGCAGAGTGGTACACCAAATCCACTATTACTGTAGGAAAGCGTGAAATGGTGTATTTCATTGTCAAGAACGGTCCGCATTCGTCGATAACTTTTAGTACTAACACAAGGAAACGTACCAAAACAGATGCCTGATCTCACACATTAATCTGCAAGAATAACTCTAATAACTGTCACCGAAGCTTGCTATTCCTTCTCAAGACATATTGTAAATTGAAGCACCAAGAAAGAAATATACATGTACAATTGAGTAAATTAGTATGGCGTTGGTGCACTTCTGGTGTGGATACACGATTTGGCTGGGTGTGAATACGCAGATCGTAAAAGTTCTGGATGATGATCTGTTAATGACTTTCATTGACAGGCTACTTCATCGATATCTTGGGTTTGTCGCAGTATATGCCCCATCATATCCTATATATGAAATCTGGCTGGCATCCTCGCAAGCACTGAGATAATTCATGTTGTGCCGTCCGTAAGCCAAGCGTACTTTTTAATCTGCTAAAAAGTAACACAGCTGTCGCGAAATGAACGGCGGCACAACGGGTCGTAGAATGTGTTGTGAGAGTACCACGGAGGGCTACCAAATGGGTCTGGCTATAAAACGGTGGCGCCCCATTCTATTACTCTGTTGGCGATCCGTGTGACGCTTTACATTATGAGTACTATTACTAATACTGTGACACTAGTACTACAAATTGCAGAGAGTCTAGCAAATTTTGATCATTAGCATATCTCGTCGAAAAGTATTTGCATCTCACGTTCATTTTTGGAGTGCATTGTTGTTTTTTTCCAAAGACTCAGTGTGATACGGAATTCTAAGGACAGTAAAATTATCCGCCTCAAACGGGTATTTTTGTGATTGTAGCAATAAGTACAATGCGACTGCAAACAGAAACGGCCGCAAAACAAGCTGATGACCTCATCAGTTATCGAAGTTCTATAATTGCTTGAGTAAGAAATCAGAAACTAAAACGATCACAGACATGAGTATAACTAGTACTTCGTATACTATTACACTGATTTGCAATAAAATCTTCCCTAAGAAACTGATGTGTATTCTACATAATTGTGAATTAAAATTGAGCTCTGACTTCGAAGACGATCTAGCCTAACCTTAATCTACGTAATCGTCTGCAGACTTTTCCTCTTCCTAAAGCCTCAGCGACATTGAGTAAGCCTACATCTAATGCAAGTTAAGAAGGTTCTTTCCGTTCAAGACTTCAACCTGAAAATTTATTATATTCGTTTTTATATAATAGATGTTGATTTATTACTTATCGGGCATCATTCAGATGTGGATAGTGCCAATATACCTCTGCATTAAGAGGTCATATGACCTTCTATACAAATTCGAAGAAATTAAAGGCAATATCTCTAATAATGAAAATAATTGTTCAATTAATTATATTTTAATTTATTCAACCCCTCTTCCGAAAAACCTCAAAAAAATGCATCGGAAAACTTAGCTTTACTCGCAGGCCCCTGCTCCACGCACCACGAATGCGTATTCTCTGCTCCCTTTTTCCTTCTTCCTTCAGTTGCGCCTCCACAACCCCTGATAAGGGGAATCGAATCAACAAAGGAACAATGGAGCTGTTAAGAGAGCTGGATTTATCAGATGGAAGTTTTTCTTTTTATTGCAGCATTTGGGTCCAACAAAACGATAAGAAATGCGAAGGGGGGAAAAAAGAGGCAAACATTGCTACAGCGTAGGTGTCGAAACCGACATTTCCTGAGCCATTCCATAGGGACTTGTAACTTGGCGGCTCGTCGGCAACCTTAGAAAACTTTGGGAATGTTTTTTAAAAAATCTGTCACTAATGGAATTGTTTTTTCACCCACTGTCTGTCTCTGAGAGTTTTACACCGAAGAGTTTTCTATCAGCTTTCTATCGGACTGATATTTGAAATAAGCATGGAATTAATACTTTTCCGAATGAAGCATGCAGAACTTTTTTAAATTTATTGTGCTCTATTATTGTATTTTTTTCATGAAATTTGATAAGTATTACCAAGAACTCGTAAATCAACTTTATTATAATAGTTAAGCTATATGAATACCAAAGTTTTTTTAGAAATTTTTGAAAATTTATTTTCCTTCCCCCTCCCCCTCCTACTTTTCCCGCTCTTTCTAGAAAGCTTTTATTCCGGTAATGTTTCCTCTCCTTCGAGTAAAATTTTCACCGACAGGATATCTTTTGGGAAAAGTTTATTTTTAAATCTTCATGTCTAAAGTTTCCTTGAAATTCATTTTTTAAGAGTTGTCAAAATTCTATGCAGAGAATTTTTTAAATTATTTATTTTTCTATTCTTAAATCCTTGCATTGTTTTATGGTTTGCGTTCAGTCTTTATACGAGATGGAATGCTTTGTAAGTAATGTTTCTTTGTAGTGTACTGTATTGATTCAACTTACGTATAAAATATGCAATGGTTTACTTCTACAATTTTTTTTTACTTCTCGGAAGTGGAGAACACGCAGACTTTTATGTATTACGAGCAGCCTATTTGAGTATCAAAACTTTTCTGTGTGAATTTTAAGAATCACTTTCTAAGCTAAAATCTTGTAAATTATGCATTATCAAACAAAGATGCTTGATTATATCATTTCGGCATCGGTCTTTTTAAAAAATATATTCAATGATACATCCATTTCAATAAACCGTAATTAAAAATGATAGCGTTCAATATACAAAATGCTTGTATTAAATTCATAATGCAATTGAGAAAAATGATTCAATAACAGAAAAAGATTTATTGGGACACCTTATTCTATTTAAATAAGGTTTTTTACCTTTTATCTAGATTTTTATAAACAGTCTGCACTTTTTATAAACTCGTTAATGGGGAAGTTGTACATACTTAGCGATCAACGAGTCGTCACGAATGTCTTCGAGGTTTTCAAATATACAGTGCGCTAAAAAGTAATGTTGTTTTTAAAATACAGGGTGCGGCAAAAGTCTGTTACCATCCATACCATTTCAAAATGAGTGGAGATATAACAAATCTGTTGCAGGCAACATATATTAAGTTAGGTAGGGGCTAAAAAATGGTGGTGTCAAATTTGACCTTTGAATCGAATTTTACCGGTAGAGGAAAATTTCCAATTATACAGTTGTAGAGCTTAAAACGCTGATTGTAACAAAAAAAAAGAGATTAAAAAGTAAGTGTAAAAACAAAACCACTACAACAAAATGAAATTTCTGTGCTCAACGTGTATGCCACTGTACCAGCATCAGTAAATGATTTGAAACAACGAATTCAGCAGACTTGTACAAACATAACATTATGCATTGCTGCGGAAGGAACATAAAAAATGTTCACCACATTGTCAAATGCAGCTTGAACACTGAAATTTCATTTTGTTGTAGCGAGTTTATTTTTACGCTTATTTTTAATTGTTTTTTTTTTCGTTAAAATCAGCGTTTTGAGCTCTACAACTGTACAATTGGAAATTTTCCTCTACCTGTAACGGTTGCAAAGTTGCAAGGTGAAAATTCGAGATCAAGGGTCAAATTTGACACCGCCATTGTTTAGCGCCTAACCACAGAATAACATGGCCTAATTTCCTATATGTTGCCTGCAACAGATTTGCTGTATCTCCACTCGTTTTGAAATTGTATGGATGGTAACAGACTTTTGACCCACCCTGTAGAAAGAGATTGTCTTCGGAGCAAGTTGGATAGGAAGGAAACGGAGATGTTTCGATGAAATCTTCATGTGCAATACAGCGTAGAATATCGAGATTCTTAGCATCTGAGGCGTTTATCGATGTCAGAGGTACATCTTCGATTGTCATTGAGAATGGGACTGAACTCTACAATTCTCATTCAGTTTCTTTTCCTACGGAAATTTCCCGGCCAGTATACGTCAACCCAGCGATATGAAGTTTGATTCTCGCCAATTGGAGTTTGAGTGAGTACCAGAATATTGTGGGAATTTTCGAAGAGCTATCTTCAATAGCCCCTCCACGAGTCTTATGTATTTTTCCGTGGAGTATATCTGCGTACTTGTGCGACAAGCTCGATGGGTTCATGCGGCCAATTAAGCGGAACTATATTAGTTGCTGCTTTCTATACAGTTGTTCTGTGTGCTCGGCGGTTACCGGAAGCCAGCCAAGATGAACATTCTTATGCACTTATTTCTACACAATTGTCTACGGGCTCGGCGGTTATTTCAAGCCAGCTAGGTTGAACAGTGTTGAACAGTGTTAATTATTGGTTCTGGGTGCTCGGCTGGGGATTAGAAGCCGGCTAAACGAACTGTATTTATTTTATTGCGAATACAGCACAGGATTGCATATTGTATGTGCTGAGCAAGATCTGCGTTATTCTGTCAACACGGATTCTTCAAGGGTGTTCAACTTCTGTGTTTTTTTATACGAACAAAGCACAGGAATTCATATTGTAGATGGTTGGTGCATTCAGCATTACTCATTTACGAGATCTGAACCATTTCTTCATTGATAAAGTTTAGATTTATAGTGTCTAATCTATCATCTAACAATATTTCGTAAAATCGCTGTAGCTTTGTTACATAATCAGTTTTACTTCTTCTTAGGATCTACTTTTGCGTTCTAGGCAGACTGTTCCTACCGCCGGATTTCTTTGCTGCAAGGATAATAGTCAAAAGATGCAGCTTATTCAAATTCAACGGACTAGGATAGTGATAGCTGCGGTTCGCATCGTTCAGTGGCCGCAGTTGTTTCCCAGTTTTAATACTTTGTATTCGACCTCAATTACTAAATGGATTCTCAACCAATTAGTCGATATTCAGCTATTCAGTTTTAATACTTTGATGTTTCTTCTTATAATATGCATTACCTGGAATATGTAGCTAAGTCGGCTAAGATAATTTTACGTATGTGCGTTATAGTGTTTAGTTGCAAATTCAAATCAAGTTTGAATATAAAGCTTAAACTTGTCCGGGTGTCTGCGATAGCCCAATTGATAGAGGCGTCGGCCGTGATAGTCGAGGTTCCTGGTTCGAATCCGGGTCACAGAATTTTTCCTTCCATTTTTCAATCGAAAAATTATTAAGCTTAATCTTATTTATTTTTCTTTATCTTGTATTTTTGAAATAAATAAAATCCCCTCACTTCTGTATTTCTTTTGTTTCCACTGCAAATAAACGTTACAGAAGTGAGGAGGGAACATTTATGGTGACAATTATTAAAGTTTTTCTTGCAGGAGATTAATGCGTCAGGTCAGGAATTTGTTTGGGTGTTAAGGTAGGAAAGCGTGAAAATGGTCTATTCTTTGGAGGAAATAACATTTATTGTATTGGAATAGCACCGATTGGATGAGAGAATAACAGCGACAAGAAGCTTCCAGTGAAGATTTAATGTCAAGAACGGTCGGCTTCCGAATACAGTAAAACAGTTCTATAAGAAATTTACCCGATCGGGAGTGTTGCAGATATCGTTAGACGTCCGCCCTCGGCCATGACGGTACTAAACATTGCAGTCCGAAAAAAATCGGCCCGCAAAACATAGGGAAACGCACCAAAACAAATTCCTATTTTACAAATAATAGTCTGTTACTATTGCTAATAGAGGCTTTGCTTAGTCTCTGAAGCTCGTTAGTAAAGAGATTCGAGCCTGCGAATAGGTGATTAATTAGCATATTCATTATATTAAAATAGTGAATTTTTGACCCCTCCCCAATATTCCGTCCTGATTTTTGAACTGGAACAAATTTGATTACTCTAATTGATATTATTTGAAAAAATGGACGGAAAAATTCTGCGATCTGGATTCGAACCAGGAATCTCGACTGTAATGGTCGAGGCCTCTACCAATTGGGCTATCGCAGACACTTGTACAGCCATGCTGCCGCTAAGAAAGACAAGATAGAAAGCCCAATAAGAGGCGGTCACCCGGTTCACAAGTGGGGAATTTCTCTTCTCCGAACCATCAGAAAGTTTGATGTACACACAAAAAGAAATAAAGAAATTAAACTGCAGCAACTCCAAACATCAGGTAATTGATATTATTTAAAAAAATTGTCACTTAAGTGTTTAGAAGGAATTGAAAATTAGCTTGACTGCTGGTTCTCCGCTCACTAAAAAGAGATCTAATTATGGAAATTAAAATTGTGGTAACAGATATGGAGACAAATTCCTTATAACGTAGAATCTGTTAAACTGTGCAAAGAGAGCAACACTAAAACACATTTCCTTTGTACAAATGCACAGTCTTCCTCTCGTCTCTTTTCCTGTAAGGGGTCAAGAAATTTGCAGGCTTAACAAGACATCTTGGATTCCATCTTAATTGCATCATGCCATTAATCAATGCACATATTGTCTAAGATAAGGAAAGTGCATCGTAGATGTTTGACAGGTTAATCGTGAATGCGGTTTTGTTGTGTGGTAAGTTATCTCATCACACTTAAGACCCTATAATCGTTAGTACTTTCCACCTAAATCTAATAATCCCCCGACCTGCAAAGAACATAGTTACCGTTCTCTTAAACAGGGGCTTGTCTTTTTTTTTTTATACATGTTTTGAAGGTTGTCTGCCCATAGCCCAAACAAAAGGTTCTATATTCTAGCCTAGCAAAATTGGTTTTCCTACTTCTGATTTTGTAGAAGTAGATTTCGTGAATTATTTACACCGCAAATAGCAGAATCGCCTTGACATAATGGACAAAGGTGATCTTGCGTTATCTTCACAGCAATAGAACCGCATCTAATGAAGTAGCTTGAGTTCCTCTAGGGGTCTATTAATGTTTATGGGAAAAAGTATGGGAAAAAGTATGCTGTAAAAGAGTATGGGAAACATTTTTCAAATTTCTGGCTCTCTACAAGATTTTGTCAACCAAAAAAAAAAAAATAATAAACAACGAAATATCATAGTTTCTTCGTCTCATTTTTCGGTTCCTATGGGAGGGACAGCGGTATCATAGCCTCATGCCCCCTTTCCCGTCAGAAAGAGTGAGCAACATGAATTTCGATCGAGCGCGTATGAATTTTGATTTCAAAGATGGCTCGTTCTGCACACCCTCGTATGTAAGAAGCTGACAGTCTAATGTTGGCTGAAACGTGCTTACTCTATTAATTCGTCTTGAAAAGTTGCTACAATCTTAAAGTGGCTTGAAATGATAGGTAGATTTTTTTCCATACAGAGGACCAAAAAGTCTTTTTAGCATCATAAAACTAATGATTTTTCAATTGAAAAATCATTACCTATGCTTGGAGAGCATCTCCAGTTTATAATTATTATTATTTATCATAAAACTATATCACAAAATCTATTGCAGTTACGGCTGTAGGTTTGGTCGCAAGAAAAAGACTAACTCAGGAAGATTTTTTTCTCCATTATAGGTAGTGGCTAAGTTGGTATAGGAGGCGCTGCAATTGCAAAAAACGTGAAATGGTTGCAGTGGATTTTGGAAAAAACTTTTGTTTTTAATTTGTTTAGAATTTGATGTTGAAAAAGTTGTAAATGGAAATTTTTGTCTATCTCTTAAAATTTAGGAGTCAGTTCAGGATAAAGGTTAGATTAAGTTAACTCGGTGTTAACAATTTTGACCTCACCCCAAGTCACCAATCACTATACAGCATAATTTTGGGAGGTTATATGGACGATCGCCATCTGATTACAAAAGCATCGGTACTTGGTGCACAAATTTAATGAGACGGAGAGTGTGGGCTCCCTTTAGCGATCTGGGCGGCCATCCATCAGTTAAGAGACTATTCAGGCTGTGCAGGAAGCCTTTCCAAGTCTACACGTCAAGAACAGAGTGTTTGCAACCCGCTTGGCACATTAAGAAAAATTCTACCGCTATTGCTGGTGATACGCAAGAAATACTGCAGAAAATTGCGCAAATTTGAATATCGCTTATAAGGAGACTCCACGTACTTGGGCTCACCGATTTCGATAAAAAAATTCTACGAGTAGCTTTCACCAAATTAAAGACCCATGCAAAGCCATTCGATGCACTTCTCAAAATTTTCCGAGAAAAAAAATTCATAAAGTTTGTTATCACTGACTAGCCTTTATAAATGCCCAAACTGTAGCACAGATTTTTATCGCGTTCTGGTGATCCAGCCATAAGACTCTAGAATTCTATTTTGCAAGTACAGGTTCAAATCCCATCTTCGATAAATTCCACCCCCCACCCCCTTTGTAAATTTATTAAGTACCGAAAGGTGCTTTATGCTATTACTGTGAGGAAATGTGTCTGTCTGTCCGTCCGTAAATCTATCTTCTCAAAGGCTATAAAAGATTTTCAAAATCTGTTTTCGCCAATCGAATAATATGATTCATGACACGAACCAATCACAAAGATGATCGAAAACGATTCAGTGGCACGTGCACAAATGATACTTTTATGACCCCCACCTAGCAATTTTCAATGCTAAGATATAGTAAGTAATACATCAAACAACTCGTAACGACATGCTATGAGCGATTATAACGTTATTAATTACTGTTTTCGCCAATAAATAAATATGGTTTCGCGCATGAACCATTTTGAAGATGGTCGTAATCGATACAATGACACGTGCTCTAATGGTACTCTTATGACACCCTCTAAATTTTCAATAAGATATAGCAGGTAAAAGTAAATTTAGTAAATGAATTACACATTCTCATACATGTTAAAATAAATTTAGGAAAGGGAAAAATTTATCAAAGAGAGGTTTGAGCCCGTACCTATAAATTAAAATTCTAGCGTCTTACCACTGAACCACCAGCATGCGATAAAAGTCAATTCGATCATTTAATAAAGTGGAGTCGATGATAACAAACTTTGTGAATTTTTTTTCCTCGGAAAAATTTTGATAAGTGCATCGAATGGCTTTGCATGGGTGTTTAATTTGGTTAAAGCTACTCGTAGAATTTTTGGTGAATCCGAGTACGTGGAATCTTCTTGTTAGACTTTCTGCGAGCGACAAACTGGTGAACGGTGAACTTGTTTTCTGTTCATATGCTATATGAATCCGAGCTCTTGCATTTGAGAGATCGAGGTATTTTAATGCAATCTAAATCGTTGTGGATTTTATTTTGATTCTTGAGTCTCCATATAAATAAAACTGGATATAAATAAAAATCTGCTTTATTAAATTCCCGAATTTAAGGAGTGTCATTACCGAATCCAGATATTTCAATTCTGTTTCATCTACTCTCAATATGGGTGAATTTTATTGTTGATTTAAATTTCACAACATATTAAAATAATTATATCAGCCTGTATATCTTTTTTTAGATGCATATAAATTAATAATTGCACAGAGAATTAATTTTCAACGATTAACTAGTTCCCCTTGCGCAGCTTAAGCTGAGGCAAATGAGTCGTACGCAGAAGAATTAAATCTTTTGTCGAGCGCAAATGTTTTCAAAATCATCCATTGCTATGGAATTCACGTCGCGTATTGTTTTGATTCTTCCGCTTAATCCTCCCTTAATTTTGGTCCAGCGGTGAGATATCTGCTGTCATTACGTCCGGTCGTTGGAGTGGAATTAGGCTGGACAACGAAGATTGATGACCCTTTTGCTTTCACTGTCCGAAGGCCCTATTGCACTCTTGCCGGCCGCATCTCAACAAACAAAGGCTGAACGGTCATTAATTTGTGATGCCCGTCAATGACGTAGTCAATTGATTTCCCCTCCCCATCCCCGTTTCCACCTCAACATGTTGTGTGACTCACTACCAGTTAAGCTTTGATCACACCGTAATATCATTACACAAGGTGAATGAGAGGGACTTTTTTTTTTTTTTAATTTGGATATTGATTAAAAGTGCAATCGAATTTTGAAATAATTATGGCACGAAGCGGGATATTTTTTTCTCTTCTCTTTCTCAGATTGTTATTATGGAGCAGTACACTTGGGCGTCATAATTAAGCTTGGGTCGTTTCGTAGATGGAAAACGAATCAATTTCACGTGGTTGGTTTCAATTTAAAATGTATGCAATTGAAGATGAAAAGAAACAGGTTTTTCGAATGAAAATGAGAATGTGAGTCACCTAGGTGAAATGGTTCGAGAGACAAGGGCTTGCGTTGATTGAAGCCAACAGGGAAAATGAATTTTACATGATATATCATGAGAGAACTTTAAAAAAGATTAAATTGTCGTCTCTGTTTAATTTCTCCCTTTTGAAGTTGAGTCTCCACAGTTTTAAAATTGTTATTTCAGATTTAAAAACTTTTTCTCCAGCGACAGGTAATAGCTAGTCATGTATTTTAAAGCGTTAAAATTGACTAGAAGTATAATTTATTGCCTATTTTTTTTCTCTATTTTTTTTTGATTAGATTTTTTGATTTGAATATTAAATTTCCTTACATCAAACAAATGACCTTTTTCAAAAATCAAATAATACTGTTATTTCTGTTTGTATCGTGTCCATAGTGCTTGGAAATTCTCAATTGAAAGAATTTTTATATTTTCATGAGGCAATAAACAAAAAACTTTGTTTATAAATTGCTTTGGAATAAAGTATCAATTATTAAGTACCGAAAGAGAAACTATTACGCTATTAGTGGGGGGAACGTGTCTGTCTGCCCGTCTGTAAGTCTGTCTTCTCGAAGCGCATGAGAAATTATCGAAATCTCTTTTCGTCAATCGATAAATATGGTTCATCGCATGAAGCATTTCGAAGATGGTCAAAATCGGTACATTAGCACGTGCTCTAATGGTACCCCCATTCAGATTTTTAGTGCTAAGATATAGTAATTTATATACAGGGTGTATCTGAAACCCTGTCACAAACTTTTAGAGGAGGTAGTATGGATGATTCTAAGCAAAAAAGTTCATATGAACATGGGTTCGAATTTGAACGATAACCGAGATATGAATACAAATAAAAAAGCCACCACTAAAATCAACAAGTTAATAACTCATAGCATAATGAAGTTTGGGGGAATAATAGGGTACATAGAATTGTGTATACGGTTAAAATTTGATCGAATTCCAACGAGTAGTTTCCGCGTTACGTAGTCAACATCGTAACACGTGATGGTTAGTACTCACACGTGAGCACGTGTTACGATGTTGACTACGTAACTCGGAAATTACTCGTTGGAATTCGATCAAATTTTAACCGTATACACAATTCTATGTACCCTATTATTCCTCCAAACTTCATTATGCTATGTGTTATAGAATCTGAGTTATTAACTTGTTGATCTTAGTGGCGGCATTTTTATTTGTGTTCATACCTCGGTTATCGTTCAAATTCGAACCCATGTCCATATGAATTTTTTTGCTTAGAATCATCCATACTACCTCCTCTAAAAGTTTGACAGGGTTTCAGATACACCCTGTATTAAACAACTCTTAACGATACGCTATGAGCGAATATAACGTTATTAAGTATTGCTTTCACCAAACGATAAATATGGTTCAGCGCCAGCGATTTCGAAGACGGTCGAAACCGAAAGACTGTAAAGTGCTTTAATGATACATTATGATATCCCTAAAATTTTTAAGGCGTAGATATAGATATAGCAAGTTATACATCAAACAACTCTAACGACAAGCTATGAGCGAATACATAGTAATTAAATGCTAGTGGCAGATCTAGAACTAAAACAATGGGGGGCGGCCCCGCCCCCGATATCCGCCACTGAGTACGTTTTTGACATTCGGTAAATACAGTTCGATGATGATCGAATTTGATTCAGTGGTACCTATGCTAACGATACGGTTATGGTACCATACTAAGATGTGGTATGAAATATATCAAAATACTTATAATGACATGTTATGAACGAATATACAGGGTGTTCTCGAATAACGTGTACAAACTTGGGGGGTGATAGAGAGATCAAATCTAAGCAACATTTCCCTCTTTCATTTTTTTTCTCTGGAACATTGTTTTTGAGATAAAAAATGTTGGACGTCGCGTAGACGTAATATGCCACTCAACCCGTGCATGGAACACGTCAAAATCTTGGTCAATCATGCAATAAAAAGAACAAAAACACATTGCATACAGTACAATAATGTGACTTGTTTTTTTATGAAACTTGCAAATGTTTTGCAATAAGTGTTCAAATTGACTCCCTCTGGCATGAATGCATGCTTCACAACGTCGCCGCATGGACTGATTTACACGTTCAAAAGTTCCTGGTTCTTCGCAAATCTGGTCCGCAACTACGGCGATTCTGGCTACCAGCTCTTCATCGGACCCCACTGGTGTCTCGTATATCAATGTCTTTAAGTGTCCCTACAGAATCCAAACAACTGTTTCCTGCAGGTAGGTTTCAACATTTTTTATCTCAAAAACAATGCCCCAAAGAAAAAAATGAATGAGGGAAATGTTGCTTAGATTTGATCCTTCTATCACCCCCATCCAAGTTTGTACACGTTATTCGAGAACACCCTGTATAAGAGTAGATAATAATTTCGAAGATGGTCGAATTTGATTCAGTGGAACATGTTTTAAGGTTTCAGAAACAATTCAAAAATTTTGGAAATACGTTTCAAATGGTTTATGTAACGGCGACTAGTTTGATCTTTCGGTACTTGGCTGTCTTTCCTTAATGGTTTATTTAGTTTGCAATAACGTCTATTTTCAAGTTCTTTGTAATTCTGCTATGTGTATTTTTCTGCCCGATTTATTTCTGTATTTGTATACAGCCTAACCTCGATATCTCGAATTTCGCGGGAACAGAAAAAAAATTTCGAGATATAAAGGGTTCGAGAAATGGAGGGTTATTTTTAAATCAAGATTTTTAAGTAATGATTTTTCGATTGAAAAATGGAAGGGAAAATTCTGCGACCTGGATACGAACCAGAAACCTCGACTATCATGGCCGACGCCTCTACCAATTGGGCTATCGCAGACACCTGGGTCGAGTTTTTGGATTTGAGATTGGGGTTTAGTAAGCATCGCTCATACGTCAAAATTGCGTAAGATCAGAGCAATTACCATTGGAAGGCTTTGATATTAAGCAAGTTTGACGTATGAGCGATGCTTACTAAACCGCGATCTCATGTCCAAAAACTCGACCCTGGACAGCCAAGCTGTCTCAAGGTGTCTTAAAGACAACCAAGTTGTCACGGTTGAAAGCCCAATGGGAGACGGGAACCTGGCCCGCAGATCGAGAATTTCTCCACTCCAAACCATCAGAAAGTTGATGAACTCACAAGTAAATAATAATAATTATTAACTGGAGATGCTCTCCAAGCATAGGTAATGATTTTTCGATTGAAAAATGGAAGGAAAAATTCTGCGACCTGGATACGAACCAAGAACCTCGACTATCATGGCCGACGCCTCTACCAATTGGGCTATCGCAGACACCTGGACAGCCAAGCTGTCTCAAGGTGTCTTAAAGATTTTTAGGTTAATTAAGGTGTTGTATACAGAATAAAAAAATAATAATACCATAACACATGCCTAGGTTAATAAATAAAAGGTATTTTATTTTGATTAGAGAATACAGTATATGCATATTTAAAATACGACGGCTTTTCAATAAAGAATGATCATAATTTTTATAGACATAATTTCCTTGCGACAAAAATGGAATTGTTCAGGAACTGATAGCTTAATGCGTAATGGGAGGCGTACAACTCCAGACATGTTCGCTTTCGCCTACACAACAATGGAGTTGTTGCTCTGAAATTCTGCGTTCACATTTCATTAAATCTTCAGTGGAGACTTACGCAATGTTACAGAATCTGTTCTTCCTTATAATACAGCTCTCAGGTGGTTTAAAATGTTTAAAAAGGGAAGGCAATCAATGTCAAAAGAAGGTGGACGAATGTTAGTGCTCTAACGGAAGAAAACATTAACACCGCCGCTATAATTGTGAGATCGGATCGTCCTGAGATGTCCTGGAAATTCAACAAGGCCATATCACGAAAAAAAGGCCGCATTTCCGTGAAAGAACGTGAATGGTTCACCACGATAATGCACTGCCGCACATCGCAAATGATGTTGCTGAATATCTCATAAAAATTAATGTTTAGTGTCTTTCTCACCCTCCCTAAAGCCCAGATTTAGCCCCGTGTGACTTTTTCTTTTTCCCCTCTGTGAAGAAACACCTTCGTGGGAAGCATTTTCCATTTTATGAAGACCTATCCAAAAATCGCTAAATGGACAAGTGCATTGCATCCAAAGGAGAGTACGTACTTTGAGAAGGACCATTACAAAAATAAAGGTCTATTCTTTAAGAGCATTATTTATTTTGTAGCCCTCGTATTAAATATACTGTACAGTATATATTAAACTCACATGGTCCGATAAGGAGAGAATGGAAAACAATAGGTGATAAAATGGCACGTGAATTCAGTAGAGTTACATGAGTTGCTTGAGCACGTGTTGAAAAAAGCGCACTTTAAGCCGGAAATACGAACGATAAATAAAAAAAAAACCTGTGCAACGCAGTTAAGGTACCCGCTGATTGGCTGATGAACTTAGCCAATGACTTGTCTTTATTCTCAAATATTTCATAAGAATATTCGCTTGCATTGAAAATACTTCACGACTATTATTTACTAGATAACAATATTCGGAAGTTATACATTCCACTCCAGTTGAAATGGTTAGAATCCAATATTCGCAATTATTATCTCTCATTGAACATTTAAAGGTAAATCTTTTGCATTCTGTTCACTTTAAAAAAAAAAATACTGCTAAAAATGTTTAAATATAATAATTGCATATGTAGCACCAACATACAATGTTAAACTTAGCGTAACTTATATGTTTAGATAATTATTTATGCATTTCATATATTGATATAAGAGCGATTTATTATTCGTGAAATGTGAAATTATTTATGTGAAAACCCCTTCAGTCACTGGCTTAAACATGTGGACCTGGGAAAATTAATTAAACATACTGGTATCATTACTGTCATATTTTTTAGCCATTTATTATGGATTTGACACATACATTGTATTTCTTGTAGGATTCCCATCTATTCGGATTACCTTGTCAAGAATATTTGCAAGGCAAAATTAAACAGAAAATTAATATGAGGGCGATTTAAAACAACACAAACTAATGTATTTCGTTTTATTTGCTTTCTCTCGATAATGAGCGACTGATAAAAGAAGGAAAGATAGTTCCGCAAATGAATACGAGCGTAATTGTATTACATCATTCATTAACATTTAAAAATAAAAAAAAAACGAAATGGGGGCTGTATAAATATTTAATGGTAGCCATTAAATGTATAAAGATTTTAGTTGTGCTGCGATAAAGGGCATCACCCAGTGTCCTTCTTTTAAAGAAGTATTAAATAATTTAAAATATTTAATTTATAGAAGAGGACTTAATTAATTAGTGTTTAGAGCCAAATAGACATCATGTATAGGGATTGGACAAATCAATGAAGGCCCACCTTTAACATGCAATGAAACACGAATTCGCCCGGGAATGGAATCTACATGTCTTGGATAGTGGGTAATGGAATTTTATACATTCTTCATTCAAGAAGCTCTTCAAGTTCCTGATGCAGGACATGGGTTCCGGCTCTTAACTGTTTCCTAAAACCGAGCAGAGTGGTTCCATTACACTGGTGGCCAAAAGTTTGGACCAACCAGCAATGTCAAGAAAAACTGAATTTATACGAAAACTGTTTTACACCTACAACTCTAAGTAAATATGAAACAATATTCAGGGAAGAAATAAATTTATTTCTGCGTTGTTGGTTTCTTATTACCTTAAATCAAAATAAGACTGGCCAAAAGTTTGGACCACATTTGTATAACATAAAGGGAAAAAAGTATTACATCATTAACTAATGAATTATTTTGATATTTGAGATCTTTTTTACTCTACAATATTTGACAAACGACCTGAAATAGAATTAAATAAGATTTTAATAACATTTGGCTTAACACTTTCTGAATGGCTGCTATTAGTTGTTCTCGCGATTTGTACTGTGTTTTGGTAAATTTTTTGTTCCGTGAGATGCCACACATTCTCAAAAATATTGAGATCTCGATTTCGAGCAGTCCAAGCAAAAGTGGAAATGTTGTTGCTCTCAAAATAGGCTTTCACAACTCGAGCAGTAAAGATTGCAGCACTGTCCTGCTGCTAAATCCATGGTTTTTGCTTAAACTAGACTTTGCACAAAGGGATGAACACATTGTGAAGATCATCTTTATATTGAGCTGTTATGCAATGTCCATCTATAATGTGAATCTTCAACTTTCCGTTGCTTCCAATGGCACCCAGAATCATCACTCCACTACCACCCATTTGGCGCTTAATTCGCAGTGGAACAAGTGTTTCTTTATCACGATGCTCTTCATAAGAAGCTATATTATCAGGACCATCCAAACTGATTCGTTTTTCATCAGAAAAAACAACCAATTGGAAGTCTGTTTTTCACGCAGATGTGTCTTAGCAAACTCCAGTCTATCCTGCGTTTGTTTCTGTGTTAGTGGCAACTTTTTGGGTATAATTTCTTAGGCAAAGTTCTGAGCACGTAGTTCGCTGCGAAATGTTCTTCTTGAGGCAGCAAGTTGCAGATTAAGTTTGACTTGTGTGGTGTTGACTACATGCCCAGATGTAATATCATGTCTAACATGTCTCTTAATTCTTGATTTGTCTCTTTGCGTCAGTGCACAAGGTCGTCCTATTTCCGTCCTATTTCCAATTAACATTTTTAACAATTCCTGATAAAGATTTGTAGCTCACACGGGAGATTTCAGCAACTTTTTTGAAGTTTGTAAATTGCTAGTTAAAATTTCTAACTCACTGTCGTTGGCCTTCAGTTAACATTATACAATACATAATATGGTTTTAGTGCTCACCACGCAACTCGATGACTTGTAATATGCAAATTATTTGCATGTTTGTGATGTAGGTCCAAACTTTTGGCCAGTCTTATTTTGATTTAAGGTAATAAAAAAGCAACGACGCAGAAATAAATTTGTTTCTGCCCTGAATATTGTTTCATATTTACTTAGAATTGTAGGTGTAAAATATTTTTAGTAGATAAATTCATTTTTTATTGTTTTTAAATTTAAATGTGGTCAGTCTCCTTTTAATGGGGAAAATCGTAAAATTAATAAAAACAAAAAAGTAAATAATAAATAAAGTCACAAATCTTTAAAAACGATGAAGATTGGTGACTTTATTTATTATTTATTTTTTGTTTTTATTAATTTTACGATTTTCCCCATTAAAAGGAGACTGACCACATTTAAATTTAAAATTAATCATTTAAACTCCTTAGATCAATAATATTCATTTTTTATTGATTTTTTGGTTGGTCCAAATTTTTGGCCACCAGTGTACGACAACCCTCGTATGTCTGGCGTTCTGGTCACACGATGCACGTCAATCCTCGTCACTGTTCGGTTGATACGCTTGGTCGAACGGTGGTTTTCCGTATACAGATAACCTGTGTCCTTAATGTTATTAATACTGCAATAACATACGTACATCCTCGCATATTTCAACGCACAGAAACTCTTTTCCTGCTTTGTCGCCATTTTGTAAAGGTACTGCACCAATTGGCGAGTTTATGGTTCCTTTCATGTATCAGTTATATCTGTATAAGCGTAATACTTAGTGAAATGCAGTGCTTTGAAATTGAATGAATTGATTACCGTAGCCCTGTATTATGATTAACCTTGCCTTCATACTCCTCAAACCAAAATTGGCTATTGCCTGTGGCAGAGTCATATGACGGCATTGTCTTCCTGTTAAATGCCATCTCCTCCGTGAAACAAGAGCTGCTTCATGGCAGGGAGCTGATTGTTCAAAATTTATCCATAATCTTTGCCAGACACTCTGTCTTTCAAGATGGGCCTGCAGAATACTACGACATGACGCCCAAATTACGCCTCGCCATTGGAAAAAGGCAATTATAAAACATGTCAAGGGCATTTCCTATTCATCAGTATAGAACAAGAGTGTACTACGGTAGAGGAGTGGAGCACACTCTGGCGTGCCTCGGTCACAATCTGACGTAGCAAAACGTAATTTAGTGACGTCAGGAGGGTACGGGGCTCATCGCCAGGTGAGAAAGAGAAAAGAGAAGTTGGTAAGTAAAGGCGGCGAACGAGGTTGGAAAGAAGTGGACCGACGAAAGCGACTCATTGAGTTTGTTGGCAGAGAGCAAGGATGAAAGTAACGGGACCCAGCGAATGGAGACTGTGTTGAATGGGACGCAAGCGGAGCCTGACGTCAACGTTAGCGAAAATAAGCCTTTTAAGATTAATGCAACCTACAGTTATTCTCTAAATCTTTAATTAATGCAACCTACAGTGACTGTGATACAATGCTTATATTAATACGAATTTTTAGCATAAGAGATAACTGTTGGATTTAATTGCTAAATAGGACACTTTATTTGTTTCTATATTTTACAGTCAACCGTTGACAACGAGACCCCTGAAGCGGCCAGTCCATTGATGGAAATGGGTAGGGAGAGGGAGAGAAAGAAATTTTTTTCTTCGTGACTCACTTCACGTAAGGGAAAAATGCCTAGCATCCCTCCTGACCCTGCTCACCCATTTTTATCAATAGATGGCCGCTTCAGGGGTCTCGTTGTCAACGGTTGACTGTACTCTAGTCCGAGTTAGGGTAAACTAGTCCTGTGGCGGAAAGGCTTAATTTACTCTAAGTTTATTACCCAATATAATAAGACAATTGTTTTGAGATCTCCTCCATTTTCTGATTGCACGAGAAGTTTCTCTCTCTCCTAAGCTATTAGTGATTGTCTTTATTTCATATATTCATCCCAGCCTAAGAGTTGGTAAATGCTTCCAATTATATTTATTTTCTTTAAGTGCTAAATAAATAATTATTTCCCATATTCTTACGGTGGTATTTCTGTTGGGTTAGTTTCCACTGCGCATACTGCTTAACACAAATTTTAGTCCCTAACAAAACATCAGTTCGAAATGTTTTCCATACATTGAACTGGTCCAGTGATGAAAACCAGTGAGAAGGGCAACTTATCCGACCACATGGCATGCTTTTACCATTAGCAGTCCTGGATTTTTGTTCATTGCAACACTAAATTCTCCGTGTTGCATTCGCATGGGTTAACATGATTTGGCGAGTGCAGCATATTCTGTTTCTGAAGTTTCCTCCGCGAAATTTGGGTGTAACCTGGATTATAAAATTCACATTGAGCTCTTCAGTTATTTTCGTAGCAGTTTTCTTCTTCTTTAATACCACTGCCTTCTTTAATTCACTTTACACTTCCGTCCATTACGATATTTAGCAGAAGTCATTTTATCTTAAACATGACTTTTGATGTCTTAATTCTTGATACGCCTACCTAACTGGACTTTATGGCATGGGACACCGGCTGGACGGGTGTCCCATAATATTTTGCTTTCTTTGAAAGCCTATGATATCGGACATAAAGCGTAATCTTCACTATAAAATGACATCCATAAATGCACGGATGCCTGTTAACGGGATATACAAAATGTTTCAGAATGGTGTGTACAAACTTTCAGGATATGTCAGGACCAAAACAAGAAGAAAATGTCTCTGAACATGGGGTCAAAAACTCTTCTTTCTAATGTTACAACGGTTTGAAGGTGTCCTTTAGTAGAAGGGTTACGACAATTCAAAGAACCGGCTGAAGAAAATTGTGCCTTCTTCAACATCAGATTTGAAACGTTCTTGAAGCACCATTGTTGGCAGTACCAGGTGTTGTAACTTTTCATCAACGGATCCTGGATGATTGCGTCATACAAATGTATTTTCCAACGTGTTCGCCAATCCATGGGTTGCACACGCTTGCACTTGTATTTTCCAGTGGGTTGCACAGGCTTCCTTGGAAACTAACGGAGGCCACTTTGCCTTATTATACCGTAGAAATAAATCATACAGTTTGCATATTGTATTGGCTTTAACGTTAATTTCGACAACTACAGGACACCTTCAAACAGTTATAACTCTTGAAAGAAGCGTTATCCATCCCCATGTTCATTTGACATTTTCTGCTTGTTTTGGTCCCTGGAACCATCCTGGAAAT
This sequence comes from Rhysida immarginata, assembly GCA_023313115.1. Lineage (NCBI taxonomy): Eukaryota > Metazoa > Arthropoda > Chilopoda > Scolopendromorpha > Scolopendridae > Rhysida > Rhysida immarginata. The sequence continues at coordinate 1,948,340 of JAHWFO010088925.1, forward strand.
TTTACAGACCATTCAGAAACACCTTGTACACGAGGCGGACAAAGGCGAAACACATATTACATTTCAGAGAGGATCTTCATTTACATCAAAGATTTTTTCCATTTAGTCCAATCTCTGTATACATGTGCGCGTATCTGTGCAAATTACTCTTTAGGGATCTAGAAAATTGTAAACTCGAAATAATCACCGGTCCGACCATATGCAGTGACACCCGATCGATATCTTGCGTGCATTTATCTGGAATAGAAACTGAAAAATTTTGAATGGGAAATGAAGTGAACATGTTTGGAATTTCAAGCGAAATGCAATAGTAAAAGCTTTACTTTAAACTGAGAAATGCGATTGACGTTATATTTTGAAGTGGAACGTGCACAATTAAGTTGTAGATTGAATGTTAATGTATTCCGCGATCTGTTGAATGAGGAGAACTAATTTGCCTTTTATTCCACCGTTATGCTCTTGTTCGTTGAAAACTGCTCAGTCCACAACCTTCAGGTTGTTGGAATAGACAAGGAGGAACCTGTGTGTACTCTGGACTTCAAACCCCTTTACTCAACCTAGGCAAATTTGAAGAGGTTGGTGCATGTTGACAGAGGTAAAATTAATCTGTAATCTTAAATGTAGATTCCTCGAAGCTTATAATAGCGTCCAACTCTGTAGTCGACTAGGACGATGTAGCTAGAAGGAGCAATCAGCATGAGTATTCATCGCAAAAGGTTGTCTACATAAAGAACACAGTATACAAGGTGCTCGGAAAATATCTGGTGAAATTTTAAAGGTTGGTAGCGAGGATCAAAATAAGCATTTTCCGTCATAGAATATGCGTTTAAGCGCGGCAGTCGATGATGTCTGGGATTTACAACAGCACAAACGCAGAGCTTGCAAATACCCATAACCTAACCTAACCCACTTCATATCTGCTAGCACTGAGAGATCCACTTTCACAATGCTGGCGGTGCACACGCACAAAAGTGTGTCGATTCGGCAGTTGTCTCGTCGGGAATTTTCCTATACGGCCTCTAGGCAGCTAGTCCCCATAAATCATATGCATGTTTGCAACGTCTGGGTTTGTAAAGCGATGCATGCTGTTGTAAATCCCAGCGAGGAAATGATGCCTTTACTCCCAGACTTCTTCGACTGCCGCGCTTAAATGCGTCATTTCCGGACACACATTCTAAAATTTCTTATTAAATTCTTCGATGCTTATTTTGGTCCTTGTGATATTTTTCTCGTAAAATTGTTTTGCTATTGTTTTGTTAATTTTTTTACCGATCGAACCTACTATTTAACATTGCTTGGTAAGTCCTTTTCGAGAATAACACGTAACATGCGGATTATCTCAAGTTTCGATTCTTTCTCCTCTTCTATTCTGTTGATTTATTAATAAACATCACATTCATTTTCATTTACCTTTAACAATTATACTATATGCAGACGATGTAACATTCCTTGCGGCGAATGGGTACTTATATTAACTTACATTAGTTTCTTCACTCAACGGCGCCCTTGATGATTTAAGGGTTTGGGATGACAATAACCAGTTGAAAGTGATTGTGGATAAAACTAAATCAATGGCCTTTCATCAGAGTAATAGACATGGTGTACCGAATATACTCACTTTGTATTATGATGGCTGCTTACTTTCAACGGTAACGTCCCGTACATATTTAAGAGTTACGATGATCTTACTTGGGATCTGCAGATTGACACATTGTTAGCCAAATTGAATAGAAGGCAAGTTATCATCTCACATTTGCGGTATTTACCGCGCAAGGTTACATTGCAACTATATTTTGCATGGATACATTCCTAGCTTTGTTTTAGCGTAGTACTCTGGGGCTCATCTACTTCTCGTAACCTTTCCAGAGTTCTGATACTACAGAAGTAGTTCCTCAGAATATATTTAGATTACCTAAAAGTTTCTCTGTAATATCAAGTTTTTCTGAACTGAGTATACCTACTATCTGTCAATTCTTCTTTTCACGTGTATGTACATTTATTTTTAAAAACGCCAATTCTATGTTATTAACTTTACCGATTGTAGACCTAACTTGTATTTCAATTAATCACCGATAAACTACCAGATCATCCAACCAATTATTCCCCCTTTAACTGTCCATAATTACCGATGTCGGTGTCTATCCTACATGAGTGATTAAAAGCTGGCCCCATTTACCCCTAGAGCTACGCCTTGAAACTGACTTTTAAGATTTTTACAAATATTTGCAGCGGTATGCGCTAAGTCTCAGTCCTCATATGATATTTTAATGTTGTTCCTCTATTTAACATTCACTGGTGGATATCTGAAGTATCTACTGTCTGGAACTAAAGCGGTCTTTTTGGATTAACTGCTACAAAAGACGATCCATGGTTTTAGTTTTAAATTTGTTTTATTCCAACGTTTGCTTGTTTTTTGGTTTGTTATTGACTTGTTAATTTATGGCTTGCTGTAACTATTGTGACCCCCAGCGGCCGTCTTGTCAGTCAATTCTTTCTCTGTAAATAAATAAACCTTTTTTTTTTGGTTTCTTTCTTGAAATTCGAAATTTTGAAAGGTCAAGTTTTCTTACCATTCCAAACTCTAAGGTCATGATAACGAAAAAAAATTGTTGTTGCTGACGTGTCCGGTAGACTTATTATTATGGAAATGTAAACTTTTAATAAAAGCCTAGCTCTTACAGATGTTTATTAAGGCCAGCTAGAAAGATAAATAATTTCATCTTAAAAAAACTTCTGCGTGCCAGCCAAATTTTATTGCGTGCCATAGGTTTTAAAGCACCGTTGCCATACTTAACGTTCTTCCATTAGATGGCTTTTAAATGTTAGTTTTAATGTGCTTTGGTTTTTTGGCTGGTTGTGCAAGAATTGATGCTTCTCATCCTTTAAATTCTAAATTTCCTATGAACATCGAAACCAAATTAAATCGACTTGTATCGATGAGGAAATCGGAGCTGCGGTCTGTTTCTTCATGTTAAATTAATGGTGAAGATATTTTGTGAAAAATGAAAGGGAAAAACTCGCCCATTAATTTGATTTGTACTTCTAATTTTCTTTCTGTCTCTCTCTTTAATTTTTATTTCCATTTATTTGGAACGCTTTACATTAAGCGGGGACTCGTAACGAGCGTAATTTATTTGCTGTGCAAAAGTGCTTAATAGATTAGTCTGACTCGTAGCTCTGTTATTGGCAACAACTGCTGGAAAAAAAATAGAAGAGACAACTGGAAATAAATTCAGTGAGGCGGAAGTGTTTTCTTCAAAGAAGGAAGTAGATAGGTATCTGGCACCCTCTCTCCTTAACTAGTGTAAGTTACGTAATTATTCGCAAGCATTTAATGATGGCTAACTTGGCGCGGATTTCGTGCCAACAGGCGGAAAAAAAAGGAGAGGAACTTTCAATTTCCTTGTTAATATATTAAGCAAACACATCGACACGATCTCCTTGTTTGTAATCGGATATTATTGGGTTTATTTTGCACGATCTATTAAGACTAATCTTCCTGTTTCGACCTTTCATCCATTACAGTTTCCTTTCTCTCTCTCGTCAGACATCGTTAATCATATTCCCAGTGGAATCATTACGATGCGAAGAAAATTTAATCTTTCTGCAATGGACTCACGTTTTCGGGAGCACCCAAGGGATTTTGGTTTCCTGATAAGGAGATTTACATGTATGTTTGTTCGAATCTAGAATCATATGGGTATAGATCTGCTTAGCGCCTATTTATAATTTGCGTGCCTCTGGTTATCAACTTAAATCGTAAAAGCGTTCTAATAGACGTACTGTATATACCCGCGTACAAATTGAGAATTCTGATTTTATTTTTTTATATTTTTATTTTTTTTGCCCTCCAGATTTTTAAGATTGCTGCAATCACCATTTCTTCGTTCATATTTTCTTTTCGTTCATTGTACTCCAATTCTAGTAATGTCAACTTCCTTTTCAACACAGCGTGATTTGATTTTGTAAATGACTGTTAAGTCAGAAGAAAGTTTAACTTTTTTTAAATTTGTAACAATATATCTATATTCTCGCTAAGTTACAATTCTCAACAGATTAACTCGTCCAAATCCTTAAATACCTAGGAATTCACTTATCCCATAATCGTTCCTGGGATGCTCACATTAATGCATTAGCCTCTAAGCTAAACCAACGATTAGGACTTTTTTCTCGTCTTCATTTCCTCCCCCCCTCCCCCAAAATCCATCTTTTAATCCACTCCTCCCTCTCATTGGCCTCCTTTTTTGGGGATCAACCACTAAATTTAATTTATTACGCTTATTTAGACACGCCCCGTCAAATTTTTATTGGACAAAGTATAGATAAGAGTTCTTCCTAGTTTTTTACCTTTCACATTCTTCATTCCAGAAGAGTTCGTCATGGTTCACACAGATTTTGCTCTATTTGTTTTGAAGTAAACTTGTCATTAGCCTTGAATTTCATTAGCCCTATCCTCGCGAACTATCCATGGGTCATATTAGATGTACTAATTTTTGGCCGAAATTTTGCCCTCCACTTATACACGAGTATACATTGTATGTCTATAACGATGGGAGATCGTGCCGTCATACTTCTAGCTACTTTTCGCACATTGATTTCGAATCAGGATCATTTAAACTCATTCTAAGCTTATTGACTCAGTGAGTAGCGAAATGAACCTAATCTAACCTAATGTAACGTGGCAAAATGGCTACAAGTCTAATGAGTGAGAAAATGATTCTGGGACGATTTGAACTGGCGAAATGAATGAAACGAGTTGCTGATGATTTTAAAGGATTTTTGGACGAAATGAATCTAATGAGTGACGAGCTCGTGTTGGATGGCGAATTGGTTCAGCTAAAATGCTGATGTGAACTTTATCGTATATCTTTGGGATGATAATGAGTTGTCATGAATGTGAAACGAAACAGTAAGCTTTAAAAATGGAGTCTGTGTGCGTTGCGCGTCACAAACGAAGACCGATAATTGAGTTTTGTCAGAAGATGAGACGGACACAAATCTATACAGGAGCTTACAAATGTCAATGGAGATACTGCAATGATTAAACGCGTCAGAAGAACCGATTGTTATTATCGGACGATGGTGAGGCTCAGATGGATCTGCAGAGTGGTGTACTGGGTCCGAAATCTAGCAAGGGTAATATGTGGAAAAATAGATTTGTGTAGTAAAAGAATTAGGGTAATAAATACAGTGTAAACCTCTCAGAGAACACTGCCGAGTTTAGTGGCTGCTTTAACGATCCGAATGGAGGGACATATTACCTGATATGTATAAAAATTTAATGAAGAATGTCGTGAAAATGGAGTATAACCACAAAACTTAAGTTTCAGCAGAAAGTAAGAAATAATTCAACGAAAGCATTTTTTTCTAATTACAAGTTTCTGAATATTCATATTTTCGAATAGAAAGCTTTCGCGAATCGCTTAAAGTTGGCTGCACTCTCCAATAACTTGAGTTTCTTTGCGCTTTTCACATAGTTGTCACGGAATAAGATTCTTATTAAATATAAACATTAAAGTAAAGTAATTCTAACTCTTGGCATGCACTTCACCGCAGGCATTTCTTTTTTATCTAGTTACACACTCCTTCGTAAGATTTAAAGTGTTACCTACATAAATGCATATCCCGGAATATTTAAAATCGGCATTGTGTATAGTTTCAAGAATATAGCATTCCCTTGATGTATTGCTACTAAAATTCCTCAAACTCTATATACAGCTTATAAAATTATTCTTAAATTGAAAGAGCTTACATTCACAGAAAGTTTCTCTGATGTTTGGTAATACAGAAAGCCCTAAGGTTATAGACTAAAGAAGTAAATACATAACTTTTCTTGGTGTTCACATTAAAGGTACTTTTATTATTCAAATGCCCAAGTCAATTAATTGATTGCGTGTCCATGTTTGTCTTCAATCGAGTTTTTTTTTTAAAGTTGAATCGTTTCATACACTAAAAAACATAAAATCGTGCCGTATTTTCAGTTTTGATAAACGAAACGAAATTTTAAGCTTGCGAAATGGATATTGACGTAATTGGAACCTTGATTCATATTGCATTTGAATTCCATTAAATGCTCTCAAGAATGTTAGTTTAAGGCGCAGTTCAAATACTAAAATCACTCTGAATAATTTCGGAGTTGGAGTTTGTTTGCAAGGAATCAAGAGATATTAACAAAAGTATTAGGAGATATTTGTAGAGAATGGATGCGCTGTGAAGTTGAGAGGTTAAATTTATAAAGCTGAGATTCTCTCGTGTTATGTACTCATACAGTATATGTTGCGCAGATTTTGACTGTCGAGTTCTAGCACAGATTGGTCATAAGATTGCATTTGTGTAATTTTTCATAGCAGCTTACAATCTGCTTTAAATGATGTAGGCGCAATTTCGAAAAAAACAAACAAAAACAAACAAACAAAAAGATAAAAGAAAAAAAAACAAATAGAAAGGCCGTGCGAACTAAAACAACGTGAAAGAATCAATTAAGGTCATAGCTCTCCCAAAGAGATTTGCATAGTTCAGGTGTTACGCCCTCCACCTGGTGGGCGGATAGGCCGATAAGTTTAGACGCCCTAGTTCTTCTAAAGGAGGAATTTTCCCCACGGAATGAGCAAGATAGATTTTATGTTTTTTAAACCTCAGACGAATTCTTCTCAATTAACCCGCCAAACCTTTTTTACGTTCCATTTATTAAGTACCGCAAGGTGCTTTATGCTATCAGTGTGGGGAACAGTGTATGTCTGTCTGTCCGTAACTCTAACTCCTCCACGGCTATGAAAGATTTTCAAAATCTGTTTTCTTCAGTCGATGAATATGGTTCATGACACGAAACAATCACAAATATTATATAAATCAGTTCAATAGCACGTGCACAAACGGTAACTTCACGACCCTATCAAGCAATTTTCAATGGTAAGATATAGTAAGTAATACATCAAAGAAATCGTAATGACGAGATAGAAGCGGTTATTAATTACTATTTTCGCCATTTGATAAATATGGTTCCGCGAATGAACCATCTTTAAAATGATTGTAATCGATAAAATGGCACGTGCTCCAATGGTATCCTTATGACACCCTTAAAAATTTTCAATGATAAGATATAGCAAGTAGTATATCAAACAACTCGAAATGATAAAATAAGAGCAAATAAAACTTTATTTTGTACGTTTTCTCCCATGCATGCTCAATCGAGTTCATATTCGGAGATCTTGCTGACCACTCGATGCTTTGCATATCCTCACTTTGCAGAAAGTCCTCCACCATCAGAATTCTGTGGGGACGTGCATTATTAATTACTGTTTTTTTTCAACTGATAATTATGGTTCAGCGCATGAACCAATTTGAAGATAGTCGTCATCGATACAATTGCACGTGCTCTAATGGTAACCTTATGACACCCTCAAAAATTTTCAATGATAAGATATGGCATGTAATATATCAAACAACTTGGAATGATGTGTCATGAATGAATATGACGTAAAAGTAACGATACTCCAAATTGGCTCAAAAGTACATGGTTTAATGGTATCATTATAGTCCATTTGAAACTTTCAATATTAACGTAGGGCAGTTGAATAAATATGGATCCGCGAATGGTTTAGTTTAGCCTTTCTGTACTTGGTTATGTCATTCCTTAATGGTTTAATCTTATAGTTACGCTGAAACAAGGGAACCAAGATTCTGCACCTCCCGAAACGCTAGTCCCACTATGTTTATATTGAAAAGAGTGATCGATAGGATAAGATTGAATAACGATTATCCTTTCTCTTAGTCTTATTCTATCGTTTCTATAAAAAATTACTCAAAGGCACTGGATACCGTAAAATATTTACTTGGCGGTTAAAGAAGTAATGATTTATACAATTAATTCTTTATGGGTAAATATAAAAGCATTTCTGAAACGTACAGTAGGGGTTTACCTTTCGATTATAAGTTGAATTACACTTGAGGTATTTCTCATAAGTATAGTTAAATCTTTATTTTAAACAATAAACGCAGTTCTCAAGTATTTTGTGTCGCGGTTTCGGCTCGTCTGCAAGATTAAAGTTCTGTCCCACCAAGATTACGGTAAAATAAAATAAAAAACATTAATTTAAAATTCCTTGAGGGATTAATTTTCTTAAATTAATACTAAAATTAGAATAGCTATTAATAGCGTATTCTTCTTCCTGGTCGCTTAAGCCTTCCAATTAATTGCAAATCGTTTTACTTTTTATCCCTTGGCTTGTGATTACTATCATTTACTTTTCCTGATGTCTGGGGTGCCAACAACGTTTAATTCAATAACCATTTTGAACGAGGGTTACTAAGGAAAACTAAGTTCTTAGTCAAGAGACTAATCAAAATGCTCGTCGATTTCGGACGAACTCTCCTTGCTAAGAGCTCATGGCAGCTATCAGTTGGTCGGACTCCTCGGAAGCGGAGATGATGGGGGGGGGGGGAGAAGAAAGGGTAGGTAATGCTAGTACAGGTTAATCACAATCGTTACCACTATTGACTTGCTGTAGAACAAACATTCGACGAACTGTTTTATCCTTGCAAGCGTTATCCCTCGTTGATGACTTCTCATCTAGAAATTTGTTCGTACTGGGTGGCTGGTGACATTGGCCAAAGAAGGCGCATCCATGGTCTCTCAAACCAGAAGATCACGTCGAACTAAAACACTCCGGAAAAACGAAAAAACACATCTTTGCAAGTAATTGCAAAAAGAAATGGAAACCCTTTACCGTTGGTTAAGGTCGAAATTGTGTAGTGGATTTCTAATACCCCTCCGGGGAAAAAAGCGAATAAGCTCATGGCTAACATCCGTTTAGAATAGGGGCTCGTGCGCAACATCTTGTAAAACACGTTCAACCTCTAGGCAATTTATGCCTTTGGGGTCGTTTTCCCGTTCGCATTCAATTACTTAGCGAAGACAAAAATAATTTTAACTGTGGGAAAACGTTTTCTTAACTCGTAATCATTAACAAACTCTCAACTATCATAATTAAATGTAAACGCAACGACTGTTGAAGCAGAGACACTCATCGACTTCCCGAGTCAGAAAGTGAAAAGTTATGATGGCAACTGATGACGGGTGATGGGCCGCATCCTGTGGAGGATATGTCGATCATGGCCCATCATAACTTTTTACTTTTTCCCTTCAGGTTTCGCATTATGAAGGTGTCCAACGACTTTTGACTCACCCTGTATACAGGGCAGTATTGCTGGGTAGCCTATCTGCTTGGCTGCAGGGGCCCGCTCATAGTAATACCACCTATAATAAAGGCCTGGGCGCTGAACGTCATACATTGTTACATCATCATCAAACAGGCGAGGCCAACACCTCCTAGAGAGAGAAGGCCTGTAGACCAAAGGTGTAAATATCGTTACATCATCAAGGTGTCCAACGAGTTTTGACTCACCAAAACTGTAGGTGAGATGCAACACCCTGTAGGTGGATGCACTTAATAGGATTTCGGGCGTGATAAATTTTTCCAAATCCACTGTGGGTAATGTCTTGGTAAAGTATAAGCGTAAAGAAGCAATAACTGTTAAAGAACGCATTGGATGCTGCGAAATTCGTTGACAGAGTTCGGCGGATGCTGCAGAGGAGTCTCTGGGATAATCGGTTTGCTTCTGCGGCCAGAATCGCTAAAAATCAGAAATTATCGTAGCACCAGATTTGTTTGCGGGAATTGAAACGGATGAACTGCTGCTACTCATGCAACTGGACTCTAGTGGAGAACATTTTACCTGCTTGAGAACACCTCTGGAATGAGGTGGAGCGAAGGGTACGATTTCGAACACGAAGACGGTTTCGTGCCATCTCATCTCTAAAAACAACTTTGTAGGTAAACTGGCGAGCCGACTGACGCGTTACCGCTTTCCTAGTTATTTTTCAAAACATTGAACGAGAGTAATGTTATTTTTTAAAACATTGTAGAACCCGCTTATGTATAAAAATTTGTTTACATATTAAACTTGAGTCCGATTATTACTTTGAATAAGAATAAGGTGAAATCCGCCTTCCTGTTAAAAGGGTTGCTAATTTGTGATTGGTTGTGCTTTTCACTCGATTTTATTTAGAATTTCGAAGAACAAAATTGATTTTTCCTATTCTTTTGATGTTTTTGGTTTTTAATACCATTCGATTCCCTGTGGGCGATAATAATTCCCGCAAATTATTTTTAAAAAATTTTCCAATTATTTCCTCTACGCATCACAACTCCTCACGCAAAATAAGAATGTTGCACGTTTTAGATAATGAGTTCCCTCGTTTTGAAACATTTTTCCTTTTATTATTATTATTTAAAAAAATTAATATTTTTGTTTCTGATTTTGTTAAAAGTGCCGGTGGGTTGCTAACAGCGTGCATGTCAAAAAGAATAACGCTTCATTCTTTTTGTAAATAACATATAATTGGGACAATTATATTTTTTTTTTAGAAATGAAGAGATTTTTTATATTCGTGATGATGGTCTCATTTATCTGGGTATTTTGATAAAAAATATAAAAAAATTCGTAATCGATTCACTGAATTACGTTCAATGGCCAAATGCGATTTTCTTCCTTCGGTTTGTTTACCGGCGAAAGAAGGCTAAGAACTTTGGATGAAGAGAGAGAGAAAGGAAAAAATAATTTTCTGAGAGAAGGAAAAAATAATTTAAATCAAAATCGAGACAAAATTGGATATTTTCTCTTTCCTTTTTTTTTTCCTTTATTAGTGAATGGAATTGAAAATGCTCACGTAGAAATGTTTGATAAACTGTTGGCGAATTTTTCTGACAAGCACATCTGTACGAGGTTTCAATCAATAACAAGGTTGCTGACAAAACCTCAGCCTTAGAGTTGTTTGTGAATTTTTCTTAAAGAAAACTAAAACTTATGTCAAGTTACTTCCTTAATTATATCAAAATGTATAATCATGTTACTGCTCTCAAAGGCACTTCCGATAAGTTAGGGATCTAATTTTATATATAGATCAATATATTATACTTTATCACATTGTGTGAAATTAAGAGATCGAACTAAGGAGCACGAGCATCCGTCTCGCCTCTCAATGGGAAAAAAGTATTCTGATGAACAGTGCATAATATTAAAGGTATAAACAACGAGCTAGATACTCGTGATCCCTGATTCGAATCTAGGTTGCGAAATATTTCTTTTCATTTTTCATATATTATTGGCCTACCATTCACTAAGAGTGAAACCCTATGTGTTCGTTTTCCAAACTCATTTTTTTCTGAAATCGACTTAAAAGTTAATGATTCGGAACGATATTTTGAAATTCTGAAAAAAAAAAGTCCATCTGTTAATATTTACGCATAAGTGACCAATTTTTTGCAGCTAACGCTTCCAAAACGGCAAAACACAGAACAAAATGAAATGAATACATAATTAGAGGGTACCTTAAATTGTGCTTTGACGTATTTTTTATGACAATTGGTTTGGCACTTTTAAAAATATTAATTTTTTTTTCTAAAAATGAAGATAAGCCAGAAGCATTCATTTCAGCGACCCAAAAATGAACGGATTTCTTACATGAACGGCTTTCTTACATGAGGCGAACATTTTTGTAAAATTATTGTTTGGATGGGATGAGCCATCTTGGAGTTAAGTTTTTCCGCCCCCCCCCCCCCCAACAGAAAAAAAAGTTTTTATTTTTTGATTCCGTTTCATGGGCAAGTGGTGGACCGGTACGAATGTATCATTCCGCCAGTTCAGTTTATTTTACATATAATGTTGATACTCGTAGCTTCAATGTTCAATCAGTGTTCAGTCATCACTTAATCTTCAACTATTTTTTCATCTCAAATTGAATGACATTTTACAATTTCATGGTACATTTTTCTTAATTTCTCAGTTTGATAGCTACTTACACATGCATTTATTAGAGTTGTATGGGCTTTGTTTAGTGGCTGCGGATTATATTGCGGTATCTTTACCCAATGTCAATAAAAGTTGTTGGATCCAGAAACCTAAAATCTCGCATAAAATTGTCTTAACAACCCGTGCCCATCTGATAGACATCTAAGATTAAGAGCGCCTCACACTTAGGAATGAAAACCGAAATAGAGGATGCTATACTACTTAAATACAGGATGAACTAAAACAATAGGGAAAATTCAGAAGGTGATTCCCGACCAGAAAGGGAACAAAAATAATCTCCTATGAACATATGTCCGGAAATGGACGGTTTGTCTGTAAATAGAGCAATTAGTACAGGACATGACATTAATGTGGCAGTAATTGTGTCAACGTTATATAAGATATTCGAAATGATCTCTTTGGGATGCAATGCAGGAGTTCACAGGATCCCTTCTCACAAAAGCGTCGAAAGATATTTGCAAATGTTTTGTGATTCGGGTGGTACTGTCTGTCGGAGTACTTTTTTTTTTATATACACCCGCTCACGACCATTCCTATTGTGCCGTGATCTGTGCAGTGGTACGTGATGTGCTTCTCCGTGTGGGAAGACCATCTCTGATAGTTTTGATTTGAATACCTCCGCTGCACGATGATCAGTCAAAAGTAACTCTGCAACGAAAAAAAAACCATACTAGCTATATTCTTATGGGGCCATGATGTCGTGATGGCATACAATTATTTTCATGGAAACTATGCTTTTCCGGATATATCTTTGATATGATTTTTTTTGTTATTAAGTAGCGGAAGAACGAAGCTACTTATTGGAAATGACAAATTTTAAAATGGATTGCAGCTATAATTGTAGCAGTATTTTAATTTTTTATACAATTGCATTTAAAAAAATTCTTAATTGTAAGAATAGCAGATCCAAACCTTAAACAGTATTTTCAAGAAAAAGATAAATCACACTTAAAAATTACAATTTCCGTCTGTCCGTCCGTCTGCCCCTTGATAACTTCCGCATTTTTTGAGGTAGAAGGTCGAAATTCGGAATGTAGCTTAATATGGGCATGTGCACCTTCACTATTTAGTTTGGTTTTGATTAGCCCACTGGGGTCGGTGTTTCGGGGGTGGAAAGTAGAGAGTACCAAAAGGTCTACGTATTTTTATGCATATATAGAGAAGTGAAATTCGGTGTGCAATTCCTCTAAACAAGATCTATATTACTATGAAGTTTGGGCCAAATTGTCCCAATGAAGTTATGGGGGTGGCAGTTACTTGGTCTTTAGAACTGTGGCAAAATATGGCATGTGATGTATCATTCGCTCCGGAATGTTGAGAAACGAAATAATATAGAGCTCTTTTACACTTTCTGAATACTACGTTCGAGAAAATCAATTTTTCCACTCCAAAAACTGGGGGGGGGGTAAAAGTGAGATAAAAGGGCAAAAATAGAGGACCGCTACTTTCCTATACATTCCTCGGGAAGATTAATTTCTTGTTTTTCTTGTAAAGAATCGCCCCCTGAAGTTTGCTCTTATTGTTTTAGTTTACCCTGTATAATACTATATTAAAGAAAACAATTAAAATATTAAAAGGTCTTGAAATGGAATTTTCGGAATTCAGTCTCAAAATTGCTTGCCTTTATATTTTTCCTTGAAAAACGGAAGAAAAAATTCTGCGACCAGAATTGTTTTTTTTTTTTTATTATTATAAACTAGATGTTGCCCTCGCTTCGCTCGTGTAGTGAGGGAAAGCCAATGATGAGGACAGAATAACGTTTTTATTACAGTTAATTATTAATAAGTATCGGAAGAATGGAGCAGTTATTGGTTTCACAATGCCCGTCTGTCTATCCCCTTCATATTTTCTATATTTTTTTGACGTAGAAGATTGAAATTGGGAATGTAGCTTACCATAAACTTGTCCTACTTGTATGGTTTTGATTGACGCACTGGGGTCGGTGTTATCGGGGGTGGAAGTTAGAGGAGACAAATTTTTTTGATTAAAAAAAATTGGGAGATTAAAAAGTGCAGATAAAAACAGAAGACCTCAAGCTTTCCGCTACTTTCCTATATTCTCCTCGTGGGGTTAATTTCTTGTTATTATATGGAAACTATCCAATGATATACAAAGTCATAAAAATTAAATGGGTAATGAAGTTGAAGAATGCTGATGTCTCCTGTTATGGTCTTATAATGACCAAGCTATATCCAATAATTCTTGCATTAAATTTTTAGGATTAATATAAGGACTCAATTTTAGGAATTGATTGCTGCACCTAAAAATAACATGCTAAAGTTTAAATACAACATTACATTCTATTTTAAAGCTATATTAAAAAAACGATAACTTACGTAAAAAAAGCATGCCACACAGGCTATCTTCACTTGCAACAATTACAGAATCTGCGAATGTTACCAATCTATAGGGCTTTCGAAACAAGCTTCATAAGAGATTTGTGATAATATAGGCCTATGATAGTTTCTTTCATATTAAAAAAAAGAAGAAAAAAAAAAGATGCAAAAGTAGAGCTGATTTATTTTTATTGAGTTGATATACAAAAGCCATATTGCTATGATATTACAGAAGAAATTCTTAATTTCATGTGTGAGTTTGTAGTTCGCGAATACCTGAAAATGTGTGTTGGACGCTGATTCGACCGTGTCAGGAATTATGATTTGCCGATTCTGCGCTGGCCTCCGCGATCACCAGATTAATATCCTGGGATTTCTTTTTGTGGGGATAGATTAACAACTGGATGCCCGTTACCTTAATAACTGGACGATTTTGAAGGAATGATGCGTGGATATGTTGGGATGCGTCCGGGAAGGAATGAAATGCGTTTAGATATATGCCGTGTAATGTGAGTGCTCATAGCCAACACTTGTAATGTCCATCTGAAACTTATGAAATTTCTTGCATATTTTCACATTTGTCGCAATCTTTTTTGAATAACTGTGGGGTTTTTTTCCCTTCGCGTATGTTTTGTAAGTTATGAGATTTCTATTAAGTTATAATCTATGTGATATTTTTCATTGCAAGTGTCCCAGGAAGTTGAAGTTAAAGCTTGTGAGGCCGGCGCTTTGGTCGAGATTTCTATTTCTATTGCATTTCTATCGTGTTGGGGCTTTCCAGTTCTCGAATCCGTCGGGCCGCGGGTTCGAATCCCGCCGTGGGCATGGATGTTTATATTTGTCCGGGGAATGTTCGTAAAAGATAATAGTAATGTTGAATTTTCTGGACTGTGTAAAAAATATTTATGTGAAAGGGCGCAAAATGACCTGGCTGATGATGCATCCATAAACCTAACGACCCAACCAACCTAAAGCTTGTGATCATTAAAATTTAAAAAGCTTCTCTCTTTCATTTTCATTGTAAAAATATAAATGAAGTATTTGAAATATATTTTAGATAAAAGAGTATTTATTTTTATTAGAAAGAATGTTTACATTGATTATGTAATTACGAAAACAAATATCTTTAAAATCGTTTTGAAATTGGAATTGTTAAAAGGGTCTTTTTTAAAATTTTCAATGAGCACACTGCCCAAGATCTTGCCACTTGAAGTTCTCCCCGTTTTTTAAGCAATTTTTATTCTTTAGCGGAAATTCACTGGAATATGGGTGCGAGTTAATTCATTTTAATACTTTTGAGTGTGCATAAAATGTAAGCTTTACATAAAACTCGGTTTTATAATTCAATTTATTTATTTTTGTTTCGCTTTATAGCCTTAAGCTCTTGTTTATTTAATTCTGCTGCAATCTGTTGAATTTCTGGTAGAAGAAAAAAAAAGAATGGAATTTGAGAGAGAGAGAGAGAGAGAGAGAGAGAGAGAGAGATCGAGATCCTCGATACAAGCGAAGGGGTAAACTTTAGGCGAAGGTTTTTCCTTCGCTAGTTCCCTTTAAATAATGCATAACCGTTTCGTACATTCGGTCGACAGTAAATAGGAATAATGGTCGGTGTGTTGATCAACAGCGTTGCATCAGAGCGGGGCACGAATGACGTCATCGCCGCTCCGATTTACGTCACGCAACCGGGCTGGCGACCTTCAACCCTCGCCACCAAAGTCAAACTCGAATCGAATGCAAGAACCATACTGAACGAAACGCTCAGTCGTGTTCCTCTTTCTCCCTTTGCTAATCCATTAATTTTTATGCTTAATAAAAGAAAGAAAAGAGAAAAAGAACTCGCCATTTTGAGTGAGTTGCTGCTGCTCTCCGCGTTGCAACACTTTTGAGAGAAGGTGGCGGCCGTTGTGTGTTTGTAAGAAACCATGAAGAACGGTTCAGAGAGGTTTATGGCCTGTAGAGATCATCAAATTCTTCTGAGAGAAGGTGTTTCGAAATGCATTTTAGAATTTAGACTCAATCGAAGGAAGAACGAGCGCTTAAACATCATAAAGGCGGGATCGTAGTAAATAGAAAGGGCAACCGTCATGTATTAAATGGGAATACATTTTCCGGAAACTTTTATTGAAATTCTTTGCGTTATTAATTAGAAAATTTATATTTTAATAGAAAAATTACCATTATGTTTCTTTTTAAAATTTAAATACAAAATTGCATTAACGTTGACTAAATTTGTAATAAGAGTCATATTGTATTCGATATTGCTTTTATGGTCTAAACCCAGTAGCTATATAAATTTAAACACTCGAGGAACTTAATATTTAAAAACTTTTTATATTTGAAGGTTTTATGATTATCGCCCATTGTTGCACTATTTTTGAAGAAAACCTCTGGGATAGGTCTCGAAGAGAGAGTTATTAAAGTAGCCACGTTGTTTATTTAAAAGAAATAAGTATTTAAGTGGCACATGAATATTAATTATGCTATTAAATGTAGAACATTATTCAGCGATTTTATTATACTTGTTGTTAAGGATGGTAGATGATAATCCCCGTTAAAACTACTAATCAGTGTAAAACTTTCTCATTTTATTAATTGCTTAAAACGTATTTGACGTTCTCTATATAAACATTTTAACCGCTGCGTTTCTAGAATGTCTATCTCTCCATCGCTTTCTTCGGCATATCTAGTGCGTGAAAATTCGGGTGAAAATTCATAATGTAGCTACTTTTATATAGATGTGTTTTTTGATTTTTTCAGAACTTTTAAAAAATTATTAAAGGATTTTATGTTATCAAATACAATTAAATCACAACTGAATGGTTATTTTGCCAACGCGGAGCAATTTGCGACGACAGTGTTTAGTAACAATGGCAAACTCGAAGACGTAAATTTAGTTTGAAATATTCCTTAATTTTTTTTTTCAATTCTCCAAATCGAGTTTCTCATTCTACAGAGATATACAAATGATTGAAGCAGCAGGTCTGTAAGTTTTATTTGAATTGCCCATCATCGCAGAATTCAAAATTTATAACTCGTTTTTCTTTGCGGAAGAAACTGTGAAATGGTGCATTTAACTAGACATGTTTGGAAAAGTGGCTCATGCCACAAATGCAAGCCGACACTGCGGACTTTTTTAAGAAGATGGTGCCCAACCACATTTTCATAACTTCACGATAATCAGCTTATAATTTCCTCTGCTTTTTGGAATACTGATTTATTTTCTAAATTCTTTAATTCTTATATTTTCAAAAATACTGTACTTGCAGTTTAAATTGATTTTATATGTAGCAGATTTAATAGCGAATCTACGCAAATTTTCATTTACATCTTTCTTCCTATACGAGTCTGCTTTGTTTACATGCCTCGCGTACCACTATGGCATTCTGTCTGTGCAAAATTGAATTTCACAGGCTGTAAGCCTGCCTGGCACTAGTTTTTATCTATATGTGGTGAATTGTTCCTGGTAATCGTCTTAAACATGGTAGAATAACAATCGTACGTTGAAGTAAGAAAAATTTTAAGTAAGTTTTAAAAAATTTAACACTTCAACAGGTTACTGTAATCAAAATAACTTATTGACATTCTTTAAGCATCATTTTCTTATCTTTGAGGGTAGCCTAGAAAGTAAAGCACCACAATTTCTTTCTTCAACAATTATTTATTGAACACAATTAAACTTATACACACGAAAGAATGATGTTTCTTCTACACTACACTCCCCATTTTTCCACATAATCTTCGTCCCGTTCTATGGCCTTCCTCCAGCGAGACAAGGGCGTGTATCCCCTAACGGTAACAGTCCTTGTTCTGTTCACGCAGCCATGTCTTCACTGTGCGAATCACATCTTCGTCATGTACGTCATCAAGGACCACACCCAAAATTATGAATTCATAATTATTCGTAACAAACATTGATGACATCCCCTCCACAGCAAAAAAATTATTAAAATTAATTAAAATTTAATGAGGGGTGGAGCTTCTCAATTTTGTGGAGCTCCGCCGAACCGCTTTCTGATGGCCTCAGCCTCTGTGCCCAGCGACTACCCGTACTTCTGTCGACTTCTGATGCTCCGTAAAACGGCACATAAACGTATGTGAATGTTTCCAATTCTTTCTTGCTCGGCAGTGAAAAATTCAATGAACCAACGCTGCTTGTAACCTACTTCACTTACAGACGCCATGTTGTTCTATTGCTACACGTACGCTATCTGTCGGAAGAAACGGAAACTTTGCGCGCGCACTCCATAAACTTCAAAGAATGCATATCTTAAGTTTCGCATTCGTACCATTGTTGAGGATGGAGAAAAAAATTGTGGTGCATTACTTTCTGGGCTACCCTCGTATTTCTGGGCTACCCTCGTATTTTACAAGAAATTACTCGTGCTCAACTAAGTGGTGTTTTTCAGCCCCAATATATAAAATTATTATATTTTCACACAAAAATAAAATTTATTAGGTTTGTAAATTGTTAAAAATTTAATTTTTGACTTCATATAATTCAAAATTGTTAAATTGCCTTTCTTAATAAATTTAAAATGTAAAATAATTATAATAAACCTGTCTTTTTTATGAATTTGTTTGGTTACATCGTCTTGTTGAAGTGTTAAATTTCTTAAACTGAATTAAACGTGTATTTCAACGTATCATCTTGGAAAATTACAAAAGTTCTTCTGAAAAATTCATACCTGAATATATTTTTTTAACGTATATTTTTCCTTGAACATATTTTTCTATATAAGTTTTATGTAGTGGTTAATTCTGTAGAGTTCTGGCGCATACATTTAGATTTATAGAACGAAAATTACATTAGATCGATTATATTATTATTATTCAATTTCTTTACTGTGATTAGTTTCTTCTCCATTGCCAGTTGAAAGAACGAAATCCTCAAATTGCCCTAAATTTTCGCTCAGTTTGACTTTAACTTAATGCTCTGAAATGAATAAACTGATAATAAAAGGCTACCTAAAGTAATTGCCTGTGGCGTTTTTTTTCTTCTATTTAGATTGGGTTTAAAACAGATTTGTGGTCTGTTTTTTTGTTCTTTAATTCTTTTCTTTTCCTTTCTCTCGTTTGAGTAATATTGGAACTCCTGAGTTTCGGGTGACCGCTAATAAAAGCCTCCCAAAAAATTCTATGGACTTTGAAATTTTTTATTTTTTTTCCACTTCCTTCCCATTTTTCCGGACTGTCTACCGGGGAAGAGAAGGTTAGCCTCTTAAAATCCCATAATTCCGTTTGGTTTACCAATAAGGGGTAATATTGGGTTTGAGGGTGTATGGCGCTTGGATTTCTTCTTCGTCCGAAAGGATTTTTCTACCCACGCCTACCCTCTTCAGTCGTTAAATCTTAGTTTGATTTTATAGTGGCTCGATTTTTCTCTTTCTCTTCTTACTTTAAAGCGTGTACTTTGTTTTTAAGCCTTTTTTTTCAAGGTTTAATATTTTTTGAAATAAAAAAAAGTTTCTGTTGCCATTTTTCTAAGCATTTGTAATAGGCTATTTCGCACGAAAAATCTGCTTTTAAAACCTGCGGATAGATGGGGAATCGCACTTGCGTGTATACTCAAATGGAAATAAAATTGCGAAGGCGAGGATTGTTGTTTTATGGGCGAAGAATCAAATCGGTCGATGATTTGTTGTTGTGAATGTAAATAAGGGAGTTTGGTAGGAATTTCAGAATGCTTAGCGAAAATAATTTTATTTAGAGATGTCGGCTTCTCGAATATAATTTCGCGTTCTGCAAAGCGCATTGGAAACGGATAAATTTATTGGAAAACATGGTAGCTGCTTTTGTTTGTTTATTACAAATCTCGAGATTTGGTCTATTGATTCATAAATAATATGCTGTCTGTCTTTTTATTGTGATGGAATAATACATAGAATGCTTGACAAAAAAGATCGAAGATCCAGCTAAAATATGTAAGTTGATATGCAATGCATATATTCAGTTGATGTTTAAATTCGTAGCGTTGTTTGTCATGGCAACACTGTGTTTTGGAGTTTATCATTCGTGAGCTAAAGACGATGGAGTGTCAAGTAGGTAAAAGAAAAAACAAACACTTCGGAAATATTTTTCTGTTCGAGTAGCGGAGATGGCTCGAAACATTTTTGTTGTCTACAGAGAGGAGGGGGGTGCCATCGGGAAAAGGGCGGCAAGAAAATGGTTTTAGTCATTTCAAAGAAGACCACTTTAACCTGAGTGATTCTCCACGTTCAGGAAGAACATCGAGCTTTGATAAAAGCCGTTTAAACGCTTTAATACACTGTAACCCAAGTCACTCAACGTGAGAATTGATAAATGTGATATACTGTGATCAGTCGACCATCGTGCGACATTTTTATTCCATGGGCAAGGTTCAGAAACGCCTACGAACTTATGCATCTGTCCAATATTATGCATAAACCTGCAATTCACGTGTGGCTAATAAACAGTTCTCCCCAGAAAATATTTTTCACGTGTTCTGTAGCCAATAGAAGAACCGTAAAAAGCACACATTTGAAGCTGTAGCTGTTGCGTTTAAATAAGTCTTCTTAACGAAAAGTCATTTGTTGCCATTATCTACAGAACTCGTCGCATGTTTTATAACACCAAATTTTGGAGTGAATGCCCCTGAGTGGATGCCCCCCTGAGTGGATGCCCCCTTACCGTGGGTAGAGGGTTTGGGTGCTTCAGGGATTCTATGAGCTATGCTGGTTGTAGCACTGCTACTTTAGGGTCACCCTTACCAGAAAGGTCATGGTTGAGAAGTGAGACGAAGAATATCCAAACAAACATATATCTCATGATGTCGACGAATGAGAGAATTCATACTGCATCGAGTGTGGCGCAGGTTAAAGTCACCCGCGTTCGGGAGTTAGGCAGAGGCTCTCGTTCGAAAAATAGCCGACAGTCTCCCGGCTGTTATCTCGGAGCAATGCATTCGAAAAGCCCCACCAGTGCACTCGCTATGCGCTTGGGGAAACGGTCGGGGGCAGCGCATGCCTTTACCCATGAGGAGAAACTGGTAAAGCGACAACGGGATTGGGTGCTGTCAATCGGCACTTGGAACGTATTCTCCATGACAGGAAAGGAATCAAGAGTTAGTGGAGGAAGCCAAACGGTATCGACTGGATATCATAGGTATTACCTCTACGAAACGTCCGGGTTCTGGAACTGTGGACTTAGAAGGAGGGTGGAAGCTTTTCTACTCTGGTGTCGACCCTAACATGACTGCCCAGGCGGGAGTGGGGATACTCACAAGTCCACGGCTGGCAGAATATGTTGCAGATTGGACCCCCTTAGGTGGAAGACTGTGTCTCCTGAGGCTTCAGATAGGGAAACGGTCTCTCTCTCTATTCGTTGCATATGTTCCGAATGCAGTCACAGAGTACCCACTTTTTCAAGATGAAGTTGATGCTGCTCTTAGCAGAGAGGGAGTGCAGATTCTGTCATTCTGGTGGGCGACTTCAATGCACACGTAGGGGCTGATGACCAAACGTGGAAGGGCGTGATTGGGAGGAATGGTGACGCCGATTTAAATGCCAATGGGAGGTGCTTGTTGGATCTCTGTTGCAACAATGGACTTTCGATAACAAACACGTTCTTCCAGCACAGGGATGTCCATAACTATACCTGGTACAGGGATACAATGGAACAGAAGTCACTGATTGATTTTATAATTGTTTCAGCTGATTTATTCCGATCAGTGTTGGATACACGTGTGAGAAGAGGGGCAGAACTATGAACTGATCACTACCTTGTTGTCTGCACTTTGCGGTTCTCTGAATCCATGCCAACCAAGCGAAATACTAGGTTCAGACAAACTTGGCGCATCAAATGGTAGGCATTGGAGGATAGAACTATGAGGAAGACCATTGCAGATAACATATCTTCAAGTTTCAAAGAACTACCCAGTGATCGTGGTACTGTTGAAGAGGAGTGGCAGTTGTTTAAAACTGCTGTGATTACTTCGGCTGCATTGTGCTGTGATCGTAAGCGGCTGAGTGTGGCACTGGGCGGTGAGAAAAGGACTGCATGGTGGAACGGTGAAGTCCAAGAAGCTGTCAAGGCAAAGAAGGAAGCCTATTTGCTATGGGCGAGTCGAGTGCGGTACACTGAGGCGCGAAAAGCAGCAGCAAAGACAGTAACAACAGCTAAAGCCAAGGCCTGGGAGAAGTTCGAGGAGAAATTGGAGGCAGACTATGGTTCGGCAAACAAGGTGTTCTGGCAGACCGTGCGCCGCCTCCGTGGAAAGAAGTCTCTCTCATCACAAACTATTAAGAGTTCAGATGGGAGGCTTCTGAAAACGGAGGAGAGCGTATTGTATAGATGGAAGGAATACTTTGCATCTCTTCTTAATCCGGTGACAGCAACAACAGAGGCGCATGAGGTGCACCTTGGAGCGGAGAATAGTCACGGTAGTATCACTGAAACAGAAGTCAACTGGGCAATTAAGTCCCTGAAGACTGGCAAAGCTGCAGGTGATGATGAAATCAGGTCCGAGATGTTAAAGGCCTTAAATCAGGATGGTTTCCTGTGGCTGACTCGAGTGTGTCAGGTTGCTTGGATATCTGGACAGGCCCCTAAGCAATGGCAGACAGGAATTGTGATCCCTATCTTCAAAAGGGAGATCAGAGAGATTGCAACAACTATCGAGGCATCTCTTTGCTCAGCATTCCTGGGAAAGTGTACGCTAAGTGTCTGGAGAAGAGAAGTCGGGAAATAGTCGACTCCAAACTGTCGGGGGAGCAGTGTGGTTTTCGACCTGGCCGAAGCACGACGGATCACATCTTTGCTCTAAGGCAAATCTTTGAGAAATCCTGGGAGTATGCAAAAGAGGTCTACGCTTGCTTTGTGGACCTCGAAAAAGCATATGACAGAGTTCCTCGGGAGAAGCTCTTGCAAGTGTTGCAAGAGTATGGAGTGGATGGTCAATTACTGGTTTCTATCATGCCTCTGTACGAAAGCTCTGAGATGTGTGTCCAGATAAATGGCATTAAGTCAAGACCGTTCACCGTGGGTGTTGGACTCCGCCAAGGGTGCGTACTTTCGCCCCTCTTGTTCATTATCTTTATGAACTGGATAGACAGGGGCAGCCGAGGCGATGAGCGTGTTTGTGTGGGCGACTGCCTGGTGGAGAGGTTGCTCTTTGCTGACGACCTTGTCCTCCTTGGGTCTTCTCGCACGAACCTTCAGCATGCACTAGACCGGTTTGCAGCCATATGAAGAAGCTGGGATGAAGATCAGTGTGGCTAAAACCGAGGTTCTGGTCCTTTCAAGACAGCCTGCTCAGTGCGCTCTCCATGTTAGGGGAGCCTCATTGAGACAGGTGGAGAAGTTCAAGTATCTCGGGATTGCATTCGCGAGTGATGGACGGCAGGAGAAAGAATTGGATGCTCGGATCGGTGCAGCAAGCTGTGCCAGACGTGAACTGTGGCGATCCGTGGTAACGAAACGCGAGCTGGGTAACAAAGCCAAGCTCTCCATCTTCAAATCTATCTTTGTCCCCATTCTCACCTATGGTCAAGAGGCTTGGGTAATGACCGAAAGAGTGCGATCGCGGGTACAAGCGGCCGAAATGAGATTTTTGAGAAGTGTGGCAGGTGTTACCCTACTAGATAGAGTGCACAGCAGCACAATAAGGGAGTCTTTAGGTGTTTAGCCGCTACTTCTCCGCATTGAGAGATCTCAGTTGCGCTGGTATGGCCACGTGATACGGATGCCGCAAACTGGTCTTTCTAGGCAGTTGTTATTTTCCAAGCCGGTGAGTAAGAGACCAAGGGGTCGGCCTAGAACCAGGTTGCTAGACTACATGGAGAATCTGGGTTCGAGTCGCTTGGATACTACCAGGGAGGACATGCGCCTGATGGCGGAAGATCACGATCGCTGGAGATCCTCCATAGGGCTGCTGCCCCCGCAACCCTAACGGATAAGCGGGTTTGAAAAGTAAGTAAGTAAATTTTGGAGTTTCTGGATAGAGAGCGATGTCGTGATTGCAAAGTATTATATAGCATGGTTTAATAGTAAGCAGTCTAAAACTTATTCATCAAATTCCAACATAGTGGAGAAGCGTTAATCGCTTAAATTTTCTCTCTACTCTGGAGTGACATCCCGCTGACAGAGCTAGATGGTGATTGGTGAGATACTTTCTGTGATATCTTTTCAAGAGAATCACCGACTAACCTCGCATGGGAATAACTCCCTTCAATCAAATCGTATCAAACGCAATCCCAATTCCAGCTTCCACAACTACTCGTGGAAATGATGGAATAGCTTTACAGAGTACATACATTTATACAAAGGGCCTGCACAGTGTTTTGAAATATTATGTTTTAATTATTCTCTTAATAACGATACTAATAGCTCTTGGAGACTACGTCCTCCCTACGAAAAAAAGTATATCATTCTGAGAGGGCAATTGTTATTACTAGGCTTTTATTTGCCATTCCTTATTCAGAAACCTTCTTAGTCCAATGAGTAGAGAATCTTATTTCGATTAAAGTTTGATGCCAAAAATACTCAGTATTGCACCATGTGCATTCTCGAGTAGTTGAGATCAAGATGGCTTAAGGTCATTTCCCTTGGTGCCAGGACGCCTTTCACCGCAAAATATGCCTTGAGTTTGAGCGGCAATACCGGCACTGCAACCTGGAAGAGAGGCAACGAGTAAACTTCTCCGAAGAAATTACGCTTCTTGCTTTCTCAACGAATGGACAGACGATGGCGTTAAAAGCAGAGGACAAACACTCGGTCATAGATATTAATAGAAGGTATGCTGGTGAGGGTAAAGTCACGGTTTGGGAATGTTTTCATGGCAGAAGGCAAAATGACCGCAAATGGTAAAATCTCGATTGTTACCGATCGTGTATATCCATTTATGTAGATTTCCAGCGAGTGATGACGCCTTTTAGCAAGACAATGAGACTTTTATATCGCCAGAATTCCCCATTGTGAATACTTCACGCTACTGTCTTGGCCATCAAACTCTCCATCCAAGTGCATCTTCCGCCAAGAAGCCTAAACCAAACCCGGAGTACGTACATTAAAGTCTACATGGTTAAATATCTATAGAACCTTCCAGCACGTTGAATCGACGTACTATTAGAGGAGCATATTCTGGCTATGATCATAAGAATATGTCTGGAGACTTATTTCCAAAAGTATTTCTTCCCATTCAGTTTTTAGGATTTTTCGTTAGATATTCCATTACTTATGCCTTTGAAGATTTGTTTTAAAATAGAAAATATTTACATCGCGCATTACAATTAGGCGAGTATTTAGTGAAGGGCTAAAATAGTGCTGATTTTCTGTAATCTTTCGTCCATTTAATGGTGTAAAATCAGTTCAGATAAAATGAGCCATCATGATACCTAATTGCATTCGAAGCCTAATTCTCTTTTTTATTTTTCCTGCAAGTAGGGAGGAAAAAATACTTTGTAGCTATTTTATTTCTTTCGATTACTTTACGATAGTTTTATTGCCAGTAAAAACCAAAAATTTTATTATACTTCGAGCATTTCCTGCTTTCTCTTAACAACTTGATGCTGGGGAAGAATGGAAGGAGAAATTCCACACGGCTCGGCGGCGGAGTAGGGAATTAAGATAACTGAATTAAGGAAATTGAATCATGAATTAAAACGTTACTATTCAGTGGTAAAAAATTTTTTGAATTACCTCTCTTAACATTTAGATAGAGGAAGAAAATAGAAGATCAAACATTACTTGAAAATAAAGGCGAATTTATATGGAATCGCATCTTGAGGTCATTAAACCCAAAAGCAAATGGCTTCGAGCCTTTCGAAGTCGTTAATTTTCATTTAGTGTAAAACAATACATAAAGGGATAAACATAAGAAAAGAAAGAAAAAAATCGTATAATTAATGTGGAGATCTCTTTTCAAATTTTATTGCTCAACAAAGTCTTAAATTCTATTGCTCCCTTTTTCTTAATCTGTAATTTACGGAGTAAATCTTGAGTTGGGAGGCTGATGAACGATGAAACAAATTTAATTACCACGATAACGAGGGACTCCGCTGATATTTATGACGCAATAATTTCTTTTTTTAATTGTGGCTTCTTTTCTTCTCCTCACTTTGAATATTTTTTCCCCTCGCTTCATTTGATTATCATGAAGACTTTTTTTGTGAATTATTTATGCAATGAAAACGATTCTCACAAGTGCCTGGGGAAGAAATTAATAATAGCGCTGTAATGATTAGAAATATTATTATTCTTTATTTCGTATAGATTTATTACGACATAGGCTAATTTAATTTTTTATTTCTATGCTTTAGTGGAATTTTGTACGGATTCTTATTACGTCAGCAGAGCAAGCACTAAAATGGCTCAAATCATACAAGCAACTTTAAAATTAGAAGGTAAGAAGAAAATTTCATTAAAGGATTTAGCTGCTATTGATTTGTTCCGATTGTTGATGTGGAATGATTTTTAAAGTGTTCCTTTGAAATGTGAATATTCACACGCTCTCTCAAGCGATGAAAACTTAAGGTTTTTGATTTGCATTATATAATGTAGTGTTATTAGGCGTAAAGGTAGGAGGAATAAAAATTAAAGGTATTTATTAAGTTTAATGATGCGGTTGGTGGTTGTAGTTATTAAAAATTCTTCAGAATTAAAATTGGATTTACAGTCGATTCCGTTTATAAGGGCCGAGTCGGGAAAATAAAAAAACGATTCTTATAAGCGAAGCTTACGAAAAAACATCGGGATGCCTTTTTAGCGTCAGTTTTATTCAAAATATAATTTCGCAAGTAAAGATGAACATTGGCTTAAAGCACTTCTTGACAGAAGCTGTGCTGTGATTGACAGAAATCAGTTAAACACTTCTTATATGCGGAGTCCAATAGGGAAACTGAGCTCTTTTATCCGGAGTTCTTATAAGTGGAGTCGACTATATTATCTATAACTATACAATTTAAAAACTCAAATATTGCTGATTTTATGGGAAGCACGATAGGATGAATCTATACATAATATTAAATAATGAAAATTGCTATGCGCCTCATTGGTTTATACATTTATATATATATACTTTCAGCACTCCGTAAAACAAACTTTTTCAGCTTACTGTAAAATTGATGAAAATTATCTTTGCCTCGCTATAAAATTTTATTCTGCCTTTGTTTATAATTAACATCGGTGTACTAGCAGTGTAACGTATATATCGAAAATAACCACAAAGATGTTTTTTTTAAATTTAATAAACTTATTACAAAATTTATAACCTTATAATTTATACTCAAAGGGAAATAATAATATATCCATTCCAGGTCGCGGAATTTTTCCTTCCCTTTTCTCTTTGTATTATAAAAATTTATAAATTGAATATTTTTCTGAAAAAAATTTTGTTAACTAAATAATTCTTTTAACGTTGCTGTGGAATACACTTGGTTTATTTTTTAATACTTATTTTGACTTCTGCAAATTATGATTGATTAACTTTATTTTAACTTATCACTGAGAAGTGTGTATTGACTGGAAGCCATCGCATTAATAAAAAAAAAAAAAAAAAAAAAAAAAGTAAAATTAATGTTAATGTGATATCTTGATTCTATTTTTCCATTGCTGTGTCGAAGTTGATGCAGAATATCTGTTAACATATTTGGTGGCTCTGAGATGTGCTGTCTATCGCATCTTTAGTTTCCTACTTGTTGTTCTAGTAAATTTCCTTCATAAATGTCGACATAAGTAACTACTTTTTAACATAGATATAAAAAATTGTATTCAGAACCAAAGTTAGCTAAAATATTTAAAATCATTGGCGCAATATTTTTTTCTCAGATTTAAGGAATGGTATCACAAAATGTCATATGTTTCAAAGAAGCCGTGCATTCGTAGTATGTTTCCACAATACCAGATGGCTCTCTGATTTCCTGTTGTTAAATCAGTTTTTAGTCAACCGCCGTGCAGGATGTATGTAACACCAGTTGAACAACGCTCGTGTATCAAAATGCCCTTCTTTATTTTAATTTCTATTACTTATTTTGGAACATGAAACCTGTAATCATGTTCCAGAATAACAAAAATAACCGAGAAACTGTGGATAAACGCAAAAGAGAAAGAAACCTCTTGTCCACAACAATTTATGGTCCCATTTCTCCTTAAAAATGTTCCAGAATAAGTTTTCCAGAATCATGGAACCTGTAATGTTATGTCAACTTCCTTAATAAAAATGTTCGTAGTTCTCGTCTTTACATCTGCGTATTTCACATTTTCCACCCACGCTCGAATTCTCATAAAAACAGGTGTCAAACAGGTGTATATATTGTTAAAGAAGACTAATGTTGCTCGTTTGGGATCTTGTTGAAAGGTCCGGACAAAATGTACAAAGGCAAAAGCCCCTAGCCCCACACAATCTGCCAACCAAAGTTCAAAGCTCCAAGCCAAATGGTCACTTCGCAATTTTGCTGAAAGCACTGCAAACGCTATATAAACTCTTAACAGGTAAAGACATATACATTTCATTCATCATTTAAGACCCTGTGCCTAGACTATGTGCAAAAGAAGAAGACGTTGGAAGAATTTTTATATGGTATAAAAACTAATCATAAACTGGATAAATAACATGTTGGAAAGAAAGAGCCGCTTGTTCACAATAAAAGTGTTTAATGTACACACATACGTATTTCAGTCACCATGTGATCATCCTTTCAGTTGATAGGACAAGCAATCAGACTAGATTGCCCTACACTCTAATTTTTATGTATGATTATTTAATTTTTAATTAATAAAAATTTAATTTCTTGTATGTTGTCAATTTTGAGCAATACTTTTATAGAGTTATTATTTTTTCTGAAAAAGAAGGATAACTGAAGTTACAGTATGAGCAGTGTGGAACTTTTGTCTATTTTTCCGATTAGGCTAGGAGCTTTTGTCTTTGTGGATTTTGCCTTGGGGTATTTCCTACGCTCCTTGTTGTAGATATGATAGGGTGATTCAGTTAGTGCAAAACAGAACCCTAACTACAATAGTAATAGATTGACATCGTGGAAATCATGAATTACAATGTATATCAACAATAGGAAATTAATAACAATATGACCAAATTCTTTTCGTAATCTGATTTAATCGTGTGCTTGCTATTCTTCACTTTCTTCGTGTGATTTAAGTATAATAGTAGACAATCATATTAAAAAAACAATTAGTTGGTTATTGGTTGAAAATGGTATATGTTTTAAAATTGACCGCTGGCTCGTTTCAATCTATTACTGTTAGAACAATGTGAAGCAGAAAGGTTAATGAAACAAAGGGTTTCTCAATGAACAAGATATTTAATAAGGAAAATTTTGACGAGCTAGGAATACTATAATGGAAATTTTTACTTAATATGAATTTCCATATATTATTACCTTTCAGTTTATTATTACCTACACTTATGAACACAGCCCCTAAATACCAAAGATAAAAATAACCGGCATTAATTTAAATATTTTAAATTTCATTTGATTCGATGTAATAAAGAATTTTATTAATTTTTATTCTTTTATTGGAATAACATGTTTTGGCAATCTTAAAGGATGATATTAATGTTTGGCCTTGTAAAATGAAGGATTTTGAGACCGTTACCAAAATTGAGACCTTAACTTATGTGAGAGGCGGGCTATATGCCCTTTTATGTGTTTGTTGCTAGATTTTAATTGAATTTATTTTGGCGGAGGAGGGGGTTCTTTGATTCCAACAATTTCATTTGGGAAAAATTGAATCATCATCATCGTCTTGTGGGCAGTATTTTTTTAAACAAATGATTCTTTTGATATTTGGACAAAAAGGAGCACACAAAATGCTTAGGGTTTCTCCTCCCCCTCCCCCCTTGAAATCTTTAAGAAAAATATTATAGGATAAGTTAAAAAAAAAAAAAAAGACAAAAATCATCCATTGATTTTTTTGACGGAATTCTTGGCGGTTTTTCATCTTCAACTGACAATTGAATTTTCCATCATTTCCTCCGTTGACCTGAATTTTTTTTGTCTTTTATGGTTCATTGTCTTCTTTTCTCCCCCTTTACCTCTTTTCCCCTTGTCTTTTAATTTCATCATTGGTCGATCGTCAGATGATGCTTATATATAGGAGAAAACTCCAAAAAAGTTTTATGGAGTTCATCAGAAGTTCTAAAGGAACAGAAAAAAAAAATAAAAATGAAAACTTTTTTAAAAGTTTAACTTAATGTCTAGTTCTGAAGTGAAGTCAGTTTATTTAAAACGATTTCACTATTTATTAAAAAAATAATATTTTTAAAAAATCTTTAATTTTTTGAGAAACCTTTCTCCTTAAAAATTCAATTAATTAAAAAAACAAACACATAAAATTTTTAAATAATAAACAAAAATAATAGTTTACTTTACTGAGACATATATTTAAAATTTTTTTAAATTAATTGAATTTTTAAGGAGAAAGGTTTCCTAAGTATGTTAGATTATTCCCCAACGTTAATATTGGATATCATCTTTAATTTATTTAAAAAATTCTTAATTTCTTCGAAGTTGTTATAAATGTCTGAGTTTACAAATAGCCATTAGTCATTAGCAGTTATCCAAAGCCAGCTAGAAAGACAGGCCGGGGCGCTAAAAAGTCACATGACCAAAGCAGATCGAGCAACAATCCAATCTTCATTGTTTCCAACAAACGAAAAAACGCTGATTGTTGAAATACAAGATGGAAACAATGAAAAGTGGATTGTTGCTCGATCTATTTGGTCATGTGACTTTTTGTGCGCTGGCCTGTCTTTCTCGTGGGCTACGGCAGTTATCGTACTGACGTTACTTCCATAATATGGAAAGCCACGCAGAGGACTTAGAGGACGAAAACAAAATTTGGGCAGTTTATTTAAATCATCTTCGCATAGTTTCACCGCGGTAAAAGTCCTTTACATTTTGAGGTGATCATCATTTTCATATATGGTGGATGCCATGATCACCTCTCCGTTCTTCTCCTCGGTCGTCATGAAATTTGACCCCCCCCCCAAAAAAAAACTCTACTTTATTTACTTCAACAAAACCCAATCACTGACTTGTAACAAACAAAACTTTCCGTTAGTTTTTCTTCATACTGATTGTTTCTCGTCAACAATATTATCAATTGTTTCGTTGTTTGTTTTTCGTCAATTATACTGACATGAGCAGTTCATGCTAGGAAGTTTATTATGCTGTGTTCAACGAAAGAAAAACTGGGCGTGCCCAGTTAAATTTCCAATTTCAATTGTTAGCGATTGTTAATTTTTATTTAGCAACAGTATCTAACAATTGAAATCGGAAATTTAATTAGACACGCCCAGTTTTTCTTTCGTTGGACAGAGTATAGGTATGAATCACCTTTTGGCATTTGCCGTTTAAATTTTCCGTTAAATTTAATAAATTATAACTTATCCGATTACCGACCTCAGCGAATCTTTGCAATTTCTTATTACTGTTAGCGAATCTTCCTGGAGCAGCAGAGATATTTCTAAGCCCGTTGCCAAATTTCGTTTTATCATGTAATGTATATCGGCAGAATTTCAGAGGGCAAGTTTATTTGAAGAAAGTGTTCTTTCTTTTCGGATACTTACTTTTGGGATTACGACTGTTCTAGACTGTTATAACCAAAGGCTATGCCTTAATTCTCAGTGACAAGAGTCTTAATTCTCACTGGCGTTTCATATCTCGGATATTTATTATTTATTTATTATTTATTTAGAAGCACTCCCTGGGAGTATTACATCATAAATTCACTGAGTTTAGAATAACAATCAGGTTTACAATGGTTATATCAAGAAAGTTGAAAGTTTTTTCGGATTTTTAAAATATATGATTTTAAGACATTATTAAAATGTGTGCAATTATGAATACATTTATAACGAGAACAAACAAAGATGTGACTTCGCACATAATAAGGCAAGTCATTCCAAAATTTAAAAGTGTTATAAGGAGTGACAAAATTTAAAAGTGTTACATTCTGCGTTTAAAATTAGGTAGTATGGGAGTGACAAATTTAAATCGTTGAGGTTGACGAATATCTATAGAGCTATTAAAATACTGTATGATAAAATGATTAGGGTCTTCGTGATTATGTAAAGAGTTGGCCAACGATTTCAATCTACAATAAATAATGAAGGCCTCAAAGGGCAACAGACCAATTTTGTAACAGTGTTCTGAAATTGACTGACAACGATTAAACCTAAAGGCTACTCGAATGCATTGATTCACTGCAGTTTTTAACATCTTTAATCGATAGGTATATGCGCATGACCATAAGTAGATGCCATATTCAATGGTGGCATATATCTGTGCTCGTATTAAAATGGCTAGCTCTTTAGAATTTAAAAGTTTACTTAGACGATAAAACAAATAGCATTTTTTTGTAATTCTTCGAATTAAGTTTTGAATATGATTTTGAAAGGTCAACTCTGTGTCAAAGTCTATTCCTAAAACACTGATAGATTCATTGGTGGCTGGGGTATTAGGATGAAGAAATATTATTATGTTTGTTTTTTGTGTATTTAATATGATGGCGCGTTCACGATACCAGGATTCTACGCTATTTAAATCTTCTTGTAATAATATCTTCTCTTGTTCAATATCGTCGTAGTTGCATTGAGAGAACAAAAAGTTATCATCAACGTATGATAATAAGTTACAATGTAGAGGTAGATCAAAAAGGGATCGTGAGAAAACAGAGTAAAATATGTTGGAAAAACCAGAACCTTGGACGACACCATTGTTGGACATATGATAAGTAGAGGTCGGGATTATCTTTATCAACTATACTGAAATAGCGATTCTGAAAGTATGAAGCACACAGAGATAATGCTGAACTACGGACTCCTATATTATACAAATCGTGTAAGAGTTGACGACGTGGAACGGTATCAAATGCTTTAGATACGTCTGTTTTTGCAAAGATTAAGGTTTTTTTCTTATTAAGAGTTTCTATGATTTTTTAATATATTTTCATTATAAGGGAGCTGGCACTACGATTGGCTCCGCATCCATATTGATTACGATGTAGTAGGGGTTGGATGTACGATTTCAGTTGGCGAAAAATGGTGTATTCTATGACTTTAGTCAAAGGATGGAAAGTTGCAATAGGTCTATTATTAGGATTTATAGTCTAGGCGGGATCCTTTATTCTTGTATATTGGAGTAATAAAGGCAGTCTTCCATGCATCTGGGTACTTTGAAAAGGCGATGATTAAATTGGCCAGATTACATGAAAGGGCCCAGAAGGCATCGTTTAAACTTTTCAATTGCTTGCCCGTCACTATATCAGTAGGAATCGCTGAGGATGATTTCAATCTACGAATTGCAATTCTAATATCACTCGGTGACACAGGTGTAAAACTCGAGAACCTATGGTTAACAACACAAAGGGATACTATCGGAGTACTAGGTATCGTATGGTTGGGATTATCACACCAAAGGAGATATGTTTTGAACAGTGCTGGCTCCAGGCTCTTAGAGCTTTTTACATTAGTGCCTTTAACCAGTGATCATAAGTCGACTCTGCCATTCTTCGTAATGTACATATTACGTTTACATTTGCGCACCTGTGTCTTAAAGGCTAGTGTTGCCTTTTTCCACTTGTTACGATTTTCGAGGTTAGGTTGTAGTTTATAGGTTGAGTAACAGGAGTTCTTGGATTGCCATAAGGTTTTTAGACTATCAGTCCACCAAGATTTGCCGTATTTATTTGTTTGTGTTTTATAGGAAGCATCTGCGTTGTAGGTATTATGTGAGAGTATATTATGCATTTGATTAGTCATATAGTTCGCGTCCACAGTATAATTGACGTTAAATAGCGCTTTCTCAATGTTTTGAATAAATGCACATTCATCATAACGCGCATAGCTGCGTATCAGAGTTCGGGGTTTCGCGTTGGTCTGATTATAGTCTGTCCACTGAAGATTGACAATGATTGTCTTGTGATCGAGTTTACTGATGTCAAGATACTCCATTTTGGACACTTGCATATCATGTGGAATATATATCTGATCCAATGACGACGGGTTCCTCGAGTACCTTGTATACTGATCTACAATGGGAGTTGATTTGGCTCGAGACATTAAAGCAGTAATCCGTTGGCAGTTAATAGTATTCAAGTGGAAAAACAAGTTAAAGTCTCCTATCAAGAAGCATGGTATGGAGTCTTGGAGATAGCGCATCAAGATTTCAAAGAGATCTTCAAATTCACAAACGGAAGTGCGATACAGTGAGATAATGCGAAAATTGGTGCAGCCGAGCTTAATGTTCACTGCGAGTATATCACAGCCAGGATAAGTATCTTTTTTCTCCAAATAAGCCTCTTATTTATCACGAACATATATTGCGGTGCCGCCTGCTCTCGTCGGACGATCACATCGAGAAATTTGGAACGATGGTAAGTTGATATCTGAGTCA
The DNA here is from genome assembly GCA_023313115.1 of Rhysida immarginata. NCBI lineage: Eukaryota > Metazoa > Arthropoda > Chilopoda > Scolopendromorpha > Scolopendridae > Rhysida > Rhysida immarginata. Next base: position 1,982,916 of record JAHWFO010088925.1, read on the forward strand.
CTAATTTCACTATGTAACTAAGATTCTTTTATAACAATAATTTCAGGATTGAATGTAAGTGTAAATGCTTGTAGAGAATCATATTTATTCAACATAGATCTAGCATTCAGGTAAGCAAGAACCATACTACGTTTAGATAGGCCTCGCATCCGATCCATGGACTGCGTTCGATAATGTAATTGTTTCATCATCTCCTATAATGGTGGGCGTTTTACCGAGAAATGGGCGCACTGAAGTACCTTCGGGCCAGTTATATCCATCTGTCCAATCGAATGAAGTATTTTCTTCAATGCATATATATATCAGCGTGGAGATTTTTTCTGAGCGTGTTTTCCATCGGCCGATAGACGTAATAATTGCACTTCTTTCTGTTAAATAGTTTTTTAATTGGCATACGGGAGTGTCATTTGACAGGCCCCACAAACATAATCGAATGTGTTTCGCAGTGTTATTCACCTTAAAATTAGTTTTGGCAACTCCTTGTACTTTTTTACTCTGTTCAATTTTTTGTAACCATGTGGTTGTGGGTTTATTTACGACAGGCACATTATTTTCGCTTATCCCTTCATGTTGGACCAGTGGTGAAGATACGTAGTAACATTGTGCGCCTTGTCTGGCTGCATCACTATTAATTTTCTCAGTAGAATGTTTTTTAAAATGGTATGTTACTCTATCGTCAAGTTTAGCCACGTCTTGTGCAACTCTTCGATCATCCATTTGTCGGTTTTCTTTATCCTGTTTCCGTTGATCACAAATTGTTTCCAATTGTTTTTCAATGGATATTATACGTTGTAGCATTTCTTGTTGACGCATTGTGGCATCTGTTTGCTCGCTGTCACTTCGGGAGGGGACTTCTTTTGTGGGACCCTCCACTAACTTGCTCGTGAATCCGACGGTCTCAGTCGGGGGCAACGAACACTGAACACACATATCTCTCATTTCCTGGCATCTCTGTCGTGAACTTAAATTGTCGAAAGATTTGAGGCGAATCCATCTTTTAATTCGGGAGATGAATGATTCGATGTTCTGCCTTTGATTCTTATTTTTTAAATGTTCATGACCGATGATTCATGGGCTTGAATTTGATCTAACATTTCGTCTGTTGATATGCGACGAATTTCATCATCGGTCGGTGTATGTGTAGGCCCTTTGACTTTCATAGTAACGAGGGTTAGCGGGGGTTATAGGATAAGAACAGGCTTTAACTAGTGACTACAAGTTGGGGGGGGGGGTGTGTGGATGATGTGAGTGGTGACAGACGAAAAGCGTGAAAGGGAGCGAGGGTGGTAGTGGGGGAGGGAGATAGTAAACAAGGATCAGGGAAAGGCAGGAGCTGAGTCAAGATCACTTGATAGGCGTGGGTGGGTTCTAAAGGTGCATGTGGTATGGAAGGAGGAGGGCAGAAGTAAGACCTTAGAAAGAGGGTGGAATTGGAGAAGTGAAGAGGGGTAGAATCCAAAGAATTTTTAAAAAAGGAAAAGATCGGTATAAATATAGGCGTTGGTACAGTGTTGAGTAGCGGAGTAAGAGACTTGGGGGAAAAATCAAAGGGGGGTGGGAGCGAAATCGGAGTAAAAATGATAAGAGTAAAGTTAAGGACTAAAGGGGTTAAGGTAGAAACAGGGAAAGAGGTGAAAAAAGGAAAAAAGAAGGACGGGGTGAGAAGATAGATAATGAAGGCAGGGGGTAGCTTAGATTAAACTAGAGAATGTTAGGTTTGAAGGATAAATTAATGTATTAGGATTAGGAATGGAGTAGGAAAAGAGCTGGTGAAGGATGGGAAAGGATGAAGAAACAGTTTAGGCTTAAAATCACTCACCAACCAACGGAGAGCCTGTATCCAATGTCGGAGGAATGGCAGGGTGTCTGGGAAGGATAACTGGGCAACTGGGTCGGGTGCGGGAGCTGAGATGGACACGTCTGGTCCCTAGGAGAGCTGGGAACTAAGTCCCAACTCAGGAGGTCGACCATGTATGCGTTTTGCTGAAATTTTGAAAAATTAATAATCTCAATTTTGCGCTGCTAACTCCCCTGAAATGACGAATCGTAGAAATACAATGAAATAAATACACTGTTAGAGGGTATCTTAAACTGTGCCTTGACGTATTTATTATGACAATTGGTTAATCCTTTTTAGATATGAAAGTTTTTTCCAAAAATGAAGAAATGGATGTAACCTTCATACAAAAGAACTAAACACAATAAATTCGATATGCAGGGACTCTTATCATGGAGTCAAATAATTTTTGTAAATTTTAGAGTTATGAAGGCACCTCGTGGATTTAAAAAACTTTTTTTTTTTCACTAAAAAATTAAAATATACGTAAAGGATTCCTTAAACCATGCATTGATATTTGAAAATTGGTTAATACTTAGAGATTGCTACAATTACTATTTTCAGAATTTTCAAGACTATAAATACCAAAACACTGTCTAACACAAAAGTAAAATAGCAACAGAAATTGATTTATAAAAATAACATTAAAATCTAATAATGAGCCCAGCGCCTCGTAAAAGTTCTCCCATGGTTTTGCGTCCTTTTGAGTATTGGGAACAAAGTTTTGCCTCTTTAGTGGGGAAATTTTCAGAAGCTTCCTACAAAACCTCACGGCTTGCATGCTAGTCTTTTCGAAGTCCATATTGACTGTCAATATTGTTATTTTGAAACAATATAATTTTAAATAAACATTAAAGTGATTTATGTTAAAAGTTAGTATAGGTTTTTTTATTTGTAAATATGTAAATAAATCTGATATAGATGACCATCACATTTACAATTTATCAAAATTATCAAAATTTGAAGGATATTTATTTCAATATTTTTTTTTAAATATGAATAATTATCAAAGCTCATTTAGCGTTATAAATTGTGATCAGATTAAGAATTAAAAGAGTCATATCCTTAATTCTTAGCTTAAGTTTTTAATAGTTTGCTGGAAGATTCATAGATGTATTCGTAGAACATGTGGGACCATTTTCTCTTACTTTGCAATTGGGACAGTTTTCTCGGGGACCATTTTATCCCCATACCTTTTTCCAATTCTTCAGGACAAAAAAATTTCGTTGACAACACAAACATTGAGGCACACTCTTTGGTCAATATTATATCCATTTCAAAACATACTTTTCAGCGCATATTTTTGGTTGACTAGCGAAATCAACAACTGTAACAAAATGGAAAATCTACGTGAAAATTTGGTATATTGGTGCCATCTTATAACAAAAAAAAATGGTTCATATCTTTTACGCGGCCTTTTAAATGAAAAAAAAGCTGATAATTATTTGACTGCATATATTTGATAATTTTAATGTTGGATTACAACGTATACCAATGTGGGAAAAAATCATAAAAAATAAATAAATTAAACTCTGATTAAAGATGCCTTAATTTTTCATTCAAGTGAAAATAAATGAATGAATTGAGAGAGAAAATAGATTTTCTGCTCATCTCTTGAGAGAAATTGGATACAAGAAGAAATGTCGTCCTCCAAATGCAATTCGTGTCGTCTTTTGAGGACGTGAGAGACAGTGAAAAGTGGGAAAGACAAGAGAGAGAGAGAGATAGAGAAAGTCTTGCGGTTGGAAGCCCCTTTTCGCGTTGACTTCAAAGTCAACATCCTGTTCTTTGCTCGGATGGAACGATAGCAAAAGGTAGTTTCCTATTTCCTCTGTCGCCCAAGTGACATTTGGGTGGAACTCGATGAAGTGGCGCAGGTGATCACTGCGCAACTTCCGGCTTCCGTTCTTGCGCGTCCCATCTGGAGAGAGTGAGGCATTTTTAACCCCTTATTTTTTGGGATGGGAAAGAAGGAAAAAGAGGGCTTTTTTTCCCTCCTTGCCCTTTTTTATATTAAAAATTTTTGAGGTCTTCGTTTTTTCTCCTTTGAGAGAGAGAGAGAGAGAGAGAGAAATTAAAAAAGATAATCGATAAGGTGAAAGCAGGTTCATTGATTGTGCTTTAATTATTTTTCAGACAATTTTTTTCCCCTCTCCGAGATCGTTATTATTTTTTTTAATTTGACGAGAAGAAAATACAAGGAAGAAATGAGTTTTATGGAAAATGTAAAATTGATGCCTGCAAGAGATTTCAATTTTCATTAGTTTAATCAGATGCGAGTTTTTATTAAAAAAATTGATTTCACATTGCGTTTTTATTTCTTTAAATTTAGTGCAGTTTAAAATAAATGTAATTTACCTATTTTATTGATCAAATTAGGCTTACAGCTTCTTCTTTATTAATTTTGGTTGAGATATAATAAATAGAGCCCAAATAATTTTGTTTAATAAATGTACCCTCTATTTTCATGACTGTAGTTCTCCTTTAGAAATCGAGTATCATTAAAACCTGAGCACGTAATGCAGATTGCAAGAATGATTTTGACTATCGCATGCGATTACGAATTAATGGAAAGCAACTTTTACGACCAGGCTTGGTCTGATATATCGGTCGTAAGTCCATTTTGATCATAAAGCTATTATAATAATATAATTATATATAGTTATAATTGTACAAGTTAGTGAAATTATTAAAATGAAAGAATACATTTACTGCTCTTTCCGTGGATTTATTATTTAGTAAAATTTCCTGAAGACGTAATTGTAAGATAGCACATTAATTTTAAAATCTAATTGCCATTTTATTAAGCGATTGTTACACATCAATTAAAAGTTTTAAGTGATTTTTAGTTACTGTATAACATCTGATGTAAATGGGGCCAATAAGAATTTGCCGAATTTCTATTACTTTTTGAGTTTTTCAATTTCATAAAGTCTTTGATATACTTTCGTAACAAGAGTTTGCGGTAGTGAATATTCCCTTACGTTATACAGTCTCATTCCAAAACAGCTAGTGAGTCAATCATTCAAAGTTGAGTCCTATTAGGAAGCAAAACGTACTTATTAAAATTTGTTCCGCTTATTGAATCCTTTCATTCATCTTTTCAATTTGCAGATATTTTTGGCTGTCATTGAATAAGCAGAGTCACCGTAATCAAATACTAATTTTCTATTTTTGTTCAAAGGATAATTTAATATGAAAAATAGAAATTCATGTTCCAACTAAATTCCTAGACTTTTCAAAATTAATTTTCAAAGGACAATTTAGCTTACGACCGGCGTGCTTTGAATTGTCAGTGATAAAGATGAATGTTTAATCGAAATTGATCTTTTATTATACTGGATTAGCATCAGCAGTATGTTATTTAAGGCCTAGACTTATCACACATTCTTTAGTCTCGAACCTTAAAATATTAAAGAAAACGGTGGCTTTTTATTAGATGATATCTAGTAAAGCACATCCCAGACTGTTTGTTTAAGTAGCTATCATTGTGTATATTGTCTTTGTCTTCTGAATTGTATGTCGTTCGATCTGTTTGTTCGTAGTCGCGGCGAAACGATCGAATCGAACATGGCTTTTGAATTGTCAATGGCGGCTGTTCTCGAAGTGATTGTGGGGATTATCCAGTCGACGGGAAACAAAAGGGAATTGAAGCACTAGTGTCTTAAAAAACTCGAGTCCTCATGAAAGAGAGATCGCAGGCATATTATGGTTGGCTTATAAGAACTTTTAATCATTAGACTCTAGAACTTTTAATCATTTTGTCTGATGCCTTGCTTGTATTCATCTTGAGATGTCAACTTCTTAAATGGCAGCAATTAAAGAGCTCTTCGCACTGTTTTCATAAGAAGTTATTTGTTAAAGGATTTTCCAACTTTTAATAAAAAAGTTTTTGTTTTTTTGTAGGTTTATAGTTTTAACACCCAACACATTTTAAGTTAAAATTGTTCAAAAAAACCCCCCAAAAAACAAAGACCTTTCAACAGATTTGCTTTGAAATTTAAATGAGATTATTCTCTATAACGGACCTTTTTAATTAGGATTAAATACACTGAAGTTCATTTCTTTCTCCACTCGCCATCTATTAGTGTGTTTAAATGTAATTATTTCCAATTAGAATTAATAGACTTTTGAAAATAGATAAGAGTTCAAAGGTTTGCGCCCCAATTTCGTAAAGATCGCGAAAAATTAAACGGTTGAATACTTTTAAGTTTTTCCGGGAAATGTTCTTAACTAAGATAATTACTGAATTATGAAGTGAGGAAGAGAAGAAAATTGCAAAGTGGAAGACCGTGTAAGAATAAAGGCATTTTAAATGGATTCCAATGAAGATTTTTAATTTAGTAATTTTTTTAATTTATATACTTTCATATTATTTGCTGAGATAATGCATTGTGCTTTATCTGTAGGTTTGTTTATAAATATTATAAATATTATATTTAGAAAGTCGGAAGATATATGGAGTATTTTATCCCCATCCCAAGTTTTAAATTTTTACCAAACGTATTATTCAAAAATTGTAGAATTGCCTATCATCAGAGTAAATGTAACAACACTGACTAATATTACTAAGACTTTTCAGTAATACCTCATCCGCACTAGCATTTCCAAACTAGTTTAGATTGCCGAACTAGTTCCGATTTTCAAGTGCGTACACAACTGGTTTAAACGAAACCGGTTTCAGGCGTTAGAAACTGTCAGACGTCAGAAACTCGTTAGATTAAGCGAGTTTCCCAAACCTTCTTGAGACAATTTAACTAGCTTCGCGCGTGGAATTGTAGGATCCCAGAATTCCGTGCGCTGATGCGATGCTCTTTTTTTTTGGATCGCCTTGCCTTGTGGCCTTGCCTCTCTCTCTCGTGCTTAACAAGGCTTTTCCTGAGCATGCTGCTCCGTTTCAATGCTAAAATGCGTGCGAGAGCGATTTCCCCAATCTACCGCCAGATGTCCTTCTTTCACGTGTAGCACTTTTTTACATAGTAAATAATTTATTTTAAAAATATTTACATAGCTGTATTTTTCTATTAATTTATTTTTTATATATGAAATAATGAATTTTAAATTGCCATCTGATGGGAACACATTGGGGAAACCATGAAAACGTCGAAAGATTTTAACTTTATTCAGCTGTATAGCATTTTTTGGCATAATAGTACTTTATTAAAAGAAATTTACATAATATTTTTTTATTAAGTAGCGGAAGAATGGAGCTACTTATTGTTTTCACGATGTCCGTCTGTCTGTCCGTCCGTCCCCTTCATAATTTCCGCATTTCTTGAGGTAGAACAGTGAGGTAGAAGGGTGAAATTTGTAATGTAGCTTCTTACTATGGGCATGTGCACCTTTACTATTTAGTTTGGTTTTGATTGGCCCAAAAGGTCTACGCATATTTATCCATATAAAGGAATGAAATTCGGTATGCCAGTTCTTCTAAGCAAGATCAACATTACTTTAAAGTTTGGGCCAAATTGTCCCAATAGGGTCGGAGTTATGGGGGTGCCAATCACTTGGTCTTTAGAACTATGGCAACATATGGAGTGTCATATATCATTCGTTCGAAAATGATGAGAAAGGAAAGAAGATAGGGTTCTTTTATATTTTCTAAATACAAGGTTCGAGAAACTCAATTTTTGATTAAAAAAATGGGGGGGGGGGGGGGGTTAAAAGTGCAGATGAAGGAATAAAAAAATAGATGAACTCAGGGCTTCCGCTACTTTCCTATACCTTCCTCGGGAGGCTTAATTTCTTGTTTATTTTTGAATTTATCAATGGTTACAAAAGCACATATAATACAATTGAAATAGTTGGCTTTCTGCTTGTTTATAAAGAAAGAAGGACACCTAGTGAGGAAATTTCGAAATCGCTAATGCTCGGGAAATGAATGCTTGTTTGTTCGTTTCAACACCATGAGACATTGAGTACTCGTTCGAACTATTTTTCAAGTGCGGAAGCATATTTAGCTCTCCAAACTAGTTAATTAACTGTTTTCAAATAACATCTAAGCTAGTTTACTTCAAGCTAGTTCAGGTAGTGCGGATGAAGTATAACGCAACAGGATAGTCGACGGATTGTAAATGACTTCGAACGAAGAATTGTCGTGGATGATAGGATGGTTAGAATGGTTATTCCCCATACGGCCACTTTTCTACGACATTCACATACAAGAGAGTCTAGAGTGTACAAAGAAGTGGTTTAAACCCAGGAAAACAGCTAAATATCATAGCCAAGTGAAGGGCCATAACCAAGCAAATAGCAAGACCTTTCAATGAAGTGTAAGATGAACGTCTCAGAGCAAGCAGAATGGGGGAGAATGCCATCTCGAGTATCACTATTCTCTGGGAAAATAAAAAGGAAAAAGAAAGAAAGCTTTTTTGTGGATTAAGGAACACAGTTAAGGACCCTACATGATTGGAAACTCGTTACAAATAAGACTTTTGTTCCATTATGCAGATAGGAGGGTTAGCGCTTGAGACTCCTGCCAAGACATGCAGATTAGTGGAGAACGTTATAGCCTGATACGTGGGGAACGTTTTTCTGGCACGATTAGATCCCCTCATAGTTGTAGAACGATCCCAAAACGGCAGAACAATCCGTGAACAGTACAGCATATCGCGAAGAATTTCTATGCATGATTCATTTTAACCCGCAGAATCACCGAATGGTTCCTGAAACATGATACTAGATCTCAAAATATGGGTACCTTATGGAACGATCTGGAGAGAGCTGCTAGCAACATACCTTCACTATCGTCGAATCGACAGTAGTTATCTGAATCACTTGTATTGGCGTTGAGTTTCCCTATCACTCGGTTGTTCACGAATCTTGAGGACGCATTTAGGACTACACGTTACTAGTTGGAATTCTTATTAAATTACTGAGTGAGTGAATATCGTTCGAAGTCATTTACCTTAATGAGGCTTATTAAATATTAGCATTCTGTATAGCGTCAATAAAACCTGTAAATGCTGGCAATGTGGATATATTATTCGATTAAGCCTAAAAATATACAATTTTAAAGGATGTGGTCTGTCTGTTTGAATTGATGACAGTTGGATAGAACATAAAGGAAAATTATTATTTAATAACATGCAACGAAATCGTTCATCAGAATTTTGCATATAAGATTATATGAATAGCCTGGAAATTATATTTTTATTCGGCCATGGTTGGCGGTAGATGACGACGTTGGTTTCCTTACAGATCATGCGCTATATATTTAATGTATGAACATGTCTAGATATAATCTAGCTCAAGTGTACTTAAAATAATAATACTTTAAATATTCAGCTGAATGACTCAGGAGTTGTATTTTTTTGCTGTAACAGATGACTCACGTGCTTTTGAAAAAACAACCACCTCGTTGATGAAAAACTCGAGCAGTGAATAATTTATAGGGAATCGTTATCGCAGAAGATGTCAAAAATAATTTGCCTCTCAATGAATTTATGATTTTTATATAAAAGGGTAGATATAAATAGTAATCTTTTAGGCAGCGGTTATTTTTTATTCTATTTTTTTTTCTACCCGCCTCCCTCTCCAGCCGAGCCGTTTATTCGGTGAAATCATCGTCGACATGATGGTCGCAGGTGCACGAACGTTGCCAGTAATCACGGGTACCCTTTAGGATGAGCTATTAATAGCATTGATAGTTTTTGCTGGCCCTACGTAGATCGAAAAATCACTTCCTTCTTGTAATTGTGTTGTATCGAAACGCGGTTCATGACAGAAATAGGGCTTCCAGGATACGGTGGAAGATACACGAGGAAATAAAAAAAGAGATGGGGGGGTGGGGTAATTCACTTGGGGGAAAGTTACCGAGGTAAAACAACTTTTTTATTTTGATTTTTTCATTCTTCATAATTTTTGATAGGTGATTTGTTTAGTTCAAGTAAAAGCTAGAAATTGAAAAAAATATGATCACGAAATTGAGGTTTATAGCTGAGTGATTAACGCATAAAACCATTTGAAAGTGATCTGCGAGTGTTGGTACTGGAACATACGTATTCCTGACTAAGGATTTTTAAAAAAATTTTTAAATTAAACTGCAATCCTAATTTCGCTACTCAGAATTATCCTTTATGGATACCCTCACCAATTAGCTTATAAGAAAGTTGTTGGTTTTTTTGAGGTGCATAATATGTAGCCACTGAAAACATTGTATTGAGTTAAACAGTGTAACAATTCTAGATCGAATATGAGTGAGTTACTTTTCCAGTTCCATAAACATGTTGGAATTTTTATGGATATTCTTGGCGGAAATTATATTTGACATAAATCTGGGTTTTTTTATGTTGATTCAAATTGGAGGGGGGGGGATGACATGTTTTTTTTTTATAAATGTTTTGTTGATACTAAAATTTTGTTTTTGTTTTAAAATTTTATGTATTGGGTTAATTCTTTCGGAAATTAAAATTAAAACTAAACTAGGATGTCAATTTCGTCCCCGACATTATTATTGAAATTCGTTTATTCAAAATCGTCAATCGAACAAAATATTTGAAAGTGTTTTCATTATCATTAATGTTACAGATATGCAGGATTTGTGCGTAAATCCAATTAAATATTTTTTATATTCATTATAATCGTGGTTGGTTATGGCAACTGAGAATCCACCTCGTACGCAATAACGCCTAAGACAGTGATGTTCAACTTTTTCTTACACAGGGCCAGTTTTAGTCTCAAGAAGAATCTTGCGGACCACTTTATTGTGTCATGTGACGTTAACTGTGCTGTGCACCTTCCTTCATACAAATAATATATCAGTCGTTGAAATGCTATCAATACAGTAGTAGGGTAAGAATTCCTGAAGCGGGCCACTCAAAAACAAACATGTCGTGAAATTTAAATCTTTTATTATAATTTGTAGTAACTAATGGAGTATTAAAATTCCCAAAATATTTTTAAAAAATTTCTATTTTTCAAAAAATTATAAACAAATACATTTTTTTGCTACTTTTTGTTTAAAAATTCATATCTCAAGCTAATTTTTTTCAAATCTCTTTGAAATTTTAGACATAACAAGTAAAACGTATATATTTCATAACAAAATATAAAAGAATGAGAAAAAAATTTTCTATAAAAAAATAAATAAATACGTTTTTTTTTAATTTTCTCAATCGATTTCAACAATTTTGAAAAAACACAGTGAATCTATATTTATTAACGATTTAGAATTTGAAAAAAAAAATGTTGATGATCTCTGTTTTTACGCGAATTCCATCAATTTTTGTCAAGCTATTCAATCCTACCACTGGACTGCTAAGCAAGTAACTCTTCACCATTCAAAGTTGACAGCAATAGGGAGCTTCCCTGTAAAGCAATTGTTCTAAATGTAGTCTAAAAGGTGCTGTCAATATTGAATGATGAAGTTACTTCCTTAGCATCCCAGGTGATACGATCGTTTGGTTGGCAATAGTTTGATAAAAATTGATGGCATTCGCGTAAAAACAGATCACCAAAAGTTTTCAAATTCTAAAACGTTAATAAATACAGATTCAATGTGTTGTTTCAAAATTGTTGAAATTTATTGAGAATATTATAAAATATTCATTTTCTTTTTAATTTATTTTTTTTTTACACAAAAAATTTTTTTCTCATTCTTTTATGTTTTGTTATTAAATATATACGAAATATGAAATTGTTTACTTTCATTCTACAGGGTGATTCAGTCAATTTCTGACCATTTCACTCGAATGACGTGCATTAGGGATAAACAATTGAAAGAATATGAGCGCTATATCGAATTTCTAAATAGTTGGAGTTTGTATTGTTGCAACGGCGCTGCATGAAAATCGTATTGTTGAAAAATGGCGCCCGCTTTATCAACAGAGCAGAAATGCAAGGTTGTCGAATGTATTTCGAGACAAAATTACCTGTAACCGTGCAAAGAAAGTTCCGGAAGGAGTATAAGTGTCGAGACGTACCAGGCAGGCAAGCAATCATGGATTTTGTCAAGCAATTTCGTTAAAGGCAAGAAAAAAGGCGGGAGCGAAGCTCTTGTTCGAACGGCCGAAGTTGTCGAAAATGTTCGCACAAGGTTGGTCGATTCCCCTACCAAAAAATCTGTTGGCCGCCTATCCATTGAAGAAGGGCTGTCGTATACCACGACGTGGCGAATTTTGAGAAAGGATTTACACCTGTTCCCGTATAAGATCCATGTTTATCAGGAGTTAACAGACACTGGAAGACAGAAGCGACAACAATTTGCGATGGAGATTGGATCAGAAATGGAAGCCAATCAGGACATTGTGGACAACCTGTGGGTGTCAGATGAGGCCTTCTTCCATCTGTCAGGTGACGTTAATAAACACAACGTTCGTTTTTGGGGTTCCCAGCACCCTCATGAGATCCATAAGTCACCTCTTCATCCACGAAAGGTTATGGCTTGGTGCGCGATTTCCAAAAGCATCATTGGTCCGTTCTTTTTTGAGGGCACCGTAACGTCACAGGCTTACCTTAACATGTTGGAAACCTTTTCATCCCCGAGCTGCGAAGGAGGCGTATACCGCTTCGACATCAATGGTTTCAACAGGATGGGGCTAGGCCTCACACCACTAATGAAGTGCTGGACTTTCTCAATCAGATATTCGGAAATCGTGTCATTTCAAACAGGTTTCCAGATCGATTCGGGGGTGGCTTTCTTTGGCCCCCTACGAGTCCTGACCTAAACCTATGGTTATTTTTATCTCTGGGGGTTCCTTAAAGACAGTGTGTTCACTACAGCACTAAGAACCCTAGACCAGCTGCGACAAAGCATCGTCGACTGCTGCACCCTTGTCGATGCAGAAATCCTGGATAGAGTTATGAACAACTTCACCATTCGGCTGCGAGCAGTTCAAAACATTCGTGGTGGCCACATTGAGCAAACCTCAAGACTTTTCCACTGGAATAAGAACTCCGAACTGCCTAAAATATCATACTGAAATGCTAAGTTTGTAAACATTAATAAATCATAGTACTGAAATGGTCAGAAATTGACTGAATCACCCTGTAATAAAAATTACAAGGCAAAAATATTTCAGAAAAACGCAATTTTTCAATTTTTACCGTTTCAATATTAACGCTAAATGTAACATTCAATTATTAAAATTAAATTAATATTACTACAATGAAAAAAGCTATTAAAGCAACATTAAGATGAAATGTAATATTAATTATCAAACGCGTGTAAGGTTAGGAAAAATATTTCCTCGATAAATAAGAGTTCCGACAACTAGGAAAGCATGTTGCCGCCATGTTGTGTCCCAAATGATTTGTAAGCCAATCAGGTCTAGCCATTCATTCTTGTAGCCAATCATTTGAGAGCGACTTACCGCAACTCTTATTTATCGAGGAACTCTAGTTGGGTCTCCAATAAAAACCTGAGTAAATTTGACAGAAATGTCATATAAAGTTATTCCCACTTACATTACACTCTTGAATTTTGCCTCTAACAGATATTAATCCAAATGATATTTAAAAACCAGGCTTCACTTTCCAGTAACATTCATAAAAAATACACAATTTTTTCTTTTAACTTCATGCTATTGTAACGTTCCAAATTATTTCACTCAATTGATGGTTTAATGTGGCTTATTCAAATAGTGACTTCAGTTATTTTTAAACCGAATATAGAATTTTTTTATATCCTTCCGAAATAGCAATTTGTTAAATAATCCGCCTAAACATTTTCGATATCATTCTGGTTCTTCCTTAGAGTGCCTATACTCTCTAACAAGTCAATGATTTATACTTATTAAGTCACATGATTTAATGTCATAACCAATTTTTTTTTCATTAACATTCCAGTCGTTGCCCAGCTCATACTTTTTAATTTTAATATGGACAAATTTCTCAAGTATCAACGGGAACGAGTGAAAATTACAAAATATTTGATTATTCTAATTTAACACTTTTCGAACTTCGCTTTTCAAACTTGGTTACATGAATGAGGAAAGTTATTCGTTTGCTAAATTAGTCATTACCACAGAGCTGCATTTGTGACAATTCTACTGAAAATGCAAGTATAAACCGATTTTGAACCTTTCAAATGGCAGTTTTTCCCATTAAAAATTAATGAACTTAGAATGTTTATAATGCGTGATAGCTTGTGTTTTGGTGCTGTTTTCGTCGAAGAGAAATCAAATGTTTTCCGATAATAGTTGCCATAGACGACAATGCTGTTAAGCAATGAAGTGGATGAAAAATAACCAGACACCATTTGTAAATCGAATTTTAATCTTACAAGTTGGGTAATAGAGCGTATCACTCGAAAACTATTTGGTCCAGATTAATGAAATTAAAAATATTATTACTAAACAAGATAGAGGCTATTTGTTAGTGCCAATTTTCAAGTTTATGCAAGAAAGTGTTCATGAATTTTAGAAACTTATCTCTTAAACTATGACAGAGCACCCTTCAATTATTTAAATTCGAAGCCCATCGTTGGTGCTTCTCTGCAAATGTCAAACCTCTGAATAATAGACACCAGGTGGACTATCAGTAAGTTATGAGATATATCGGAGCGGTTTTTCAGGTTGTCCCTTCAAGCTTCTATTTTACCATGACATCACCCACGGTAGATTTGGGTAGGTTTAGCAGGCCCGATATCCCACGATTAAATAGCTTGCCAATTAAATGGCCTCCAATGGCATATCAATCGGTTTATATGAACTGCGGTATTCATTCATTATTCAATATGGTGTTTAAATATAAAAATATAAACCCTAAGTACAATTTACACTGTCATATCAATGAATTAAGACCAGCACCCCGTCAAGGCACACGCATGGTTCGCCCCAACAACGATTACACATTTTGTAAATTTGCATAACAGTCTGAGAAAGCTTTAAAGCTGGTGCATCAAACGGCAGGTGCACGAGCCTCAAGATGGGTATACGTCCGGATTTAACGGACATCCAAAAAGGGATAATAATAGGCTATCGCAGCAAGGGTGGCACCATCTCCAAAACGTCGCGATTTGTGAACTGTTCACGGTCCGCTATAGTGAAGGTGTACAAGGAGTGAACAGCAGGGACAGAAATCGCGTTCCAACGCCATCACTGTAAAGGGTCACGAGCCATCGACCAACGGGGTGAGCGGCGTCTACGACGACTCGTAAAAGGTGGCAGGAGAGCCATAGTCCATCAACTGACCACCAGATTCAACAAAGGTGCCAACAGACATGTATCCGACATTACCGTTGAATGCACCCTGCTACGGATGGGCCTGAACAGTCGACGCATGGTTGCTGCACCTATGTTGATCAGGGGTCATCGTCAACGACCGCCATTGGACCACAGGCGGGTTGGCTAAGGTCGCCTTCTCCGACGAGTCAAGGTTTTTGCTCCATTAGATTGACGGGCGACGGCGAGTGCGTCGTGAACGTCAGGAAAAGAGACTGCAGGAAGCTATTGTGGGCCGGAAACAGGCTGATGGGGGTTATGGGCATTTGTGGGGGATCTTCTGTTGAGAGCAGTTAGGTCCATTGATTCGTCTAGAGGGCAATTTGAATGCCTGTGGCTGTCTGTCAATCGTAACGGACCAGGTGCACCCGTACATGCTCACAATGTTCCCCCAATTTGATGGTGTGTTCCAGCAGGACATAATGCACCCTGCCACAAGGCACATCTCCTTCTGGATTGGTTCTCTACTGACTTTCGAGCGCTCCCTTGGCCCGCTAATTCGCCGGACATCAATCCAATCGAACATCTTTGAGAGCACCTTGATCGCTATGTACGGCAGCTGGACCCTCCACCTATGACTCTCGAAGCTCTGTGGACAGCGCTTCAAGCGGAATGGACTGCCATACCATCGGACAAATACCGCGCACTTCTTGCGTCCATACCACGACGCCTAGCAGCAGTTATAGCGGCAAAGGGTGGCTACTCCCATTACTAAGCGGTGGTCATAATTCAGTGATATGACAGTGTATTAACTCAGCAAATGAGAGCTATAGTGCAACAGTGGTATGAAACAGGAGATATATTGCCAAATACTACTTGCACGTGGTTTTGCTGCTTAAAATTTAACTGATTCTAGATTTTTTAATTTATACAATTACTACATAAATATTTTGCTTTTATGGTTTCACGCCTTACACCCTCATTATATTTTACACTGTTCACTCATCCACAAACTTGTGCTTATTCATTCACATTCGCTATACATCTCACTCAAACATGCTCATACAAAATCTAATTCACTCACCCCTACATGCAGCTGTCAAAACATTTACCCATTCATGTTTTTACGTTTAAATTACTCATAAACTTTTAAGTTCATTTTAGTAATGATAGTTTGCGAATTCTCAACTGTTTATTTTTTATTATTTGCTAGAAAATTAAAATAGTCTTTTACGAGCGCCAGCATTGTAACTTTTCATTCTGCAAGAGCTCTTGTTTATTCTTGCAATGCCTCATTTCTAACTCCTCTTCATTTGGCGCTCATCCAACCGCAGAAGGAGATTGAAGAAAGGTCAGAAGTAGAGGATGAGAAAAATGGGGGTGGGATAAAAGAACGAAAAAGAAGTGGGAAGAGTTGGGGGGGGGGGGGTAAGAAGGAAGGAGTGAGTTATCGTTGAGTTTTAGCGGTTGTCTCATCGATGACGTAGCGAATGAGAAGGTCGCACGGTGCATTGATGACGTGAATGATGACGGACGGCGCTCCTTTTTGAATGAATAACCCCCCCCCCGCCCGATGAGGAGGGAGGGGGGGAGTTTGTGCGTGCGTGTGATGAAGGAATACCAGTGAAGGGAAAACGTGATTGACTGCTGGTGGAATGCGTCTTCCCGTTCCTCGCCGACCCTACGGCGTTGTTCGTGAACTGTAAACAATCATGGGGGTTCTGCCTTATTTAACGACCCTGCTGACTGACTTTACCAAAGTTTAGGCCCCCGCTCTTTCTTTTTATCCATTCGCATCATCTTCCTCATGTTTTCTTTTAAGAAACGATGGGGAAATAAACTGAAGAGAAATCAACGTTTTTTTTCTCCTCTACTGTTTACCTTTTCAGCCTTTTTTATTTTTGTTCCTTCCCTGAAGCCATGTGTGAAAGTATTGTATAAATCGTTTTTGTGAAAACAAATAGAAGTCTAAGTGAGTTTTCAAATTGAGCTTTTGGAAAGCTTAAGTGCCAATTCACAAAGCAATTTTTTCACGTAATTTGATTGAGGGAATCATAGAAACGCTGGTGGCGGAATAATTAGAATTCTTGAAGCTCAAAATTAATTTTTGACAAAGATTAAAAAAAATGTTTTTGATTTGCTTTTTGCTTTGTGAAAAATAAAGTGATTAATCTCGTTCCTGCCTTCGCAGAAAATTCTTTTCTTTCATGTGTGAAAAGCTCGTATTCTCTATTATTTAATAATCAGGAGAAATCATCGGTGAAGCCAATGAAATTATTTATTTAATCTTTATTTTAAAAAGCAGTCTCGTTTTTTTTAATGCAAGGTGTTTACTTTGAAGTGATCCATCCAAATATCTACAAATCTATTAAAATTGTCAACAATCTGTTAATACAAAGCTATAGGAAAGTGAGGAGGCACAATCTAGACTTCTTCAAGGGGTCAAATCATAACGTAACTTTTTAATCGTGTAAGATACAAAAAAAAGTGGCAATGGGAAAACTTGTAGAACACAGCTTGTTAACGCCTAAATCACCATTTTTACATAACTGATTTCTTTAATTCACAAGAAAATTACAGAAAATGTCCAATTTAGTTACCATCTGAAGCAATATCTAATTGAAACCGTAACACCTGGTTTTCATACACATTGGGAAATATTTGTACATGCGTATTGAATTCGAATTTTCAACACATCCAAGTGTCTGAGAGGATTATGATACCCAACATCCTTTACATAACTCAAAATAAAAAAATCTATTGGAGTCAAAGCAGGTGATCTTGGGGGCCACCGAACAGGACCAAACAATCCTATCCAATTTGTTCCAAAAGCACTTCACAAGAGTTGTGACACATCAGTATTCTGTGGGGTGGTGCCTCATCCTGCTGGAACCATACCTGATGAAGTTCAGCCAAATTCGAACTTTCTGCCCCTTCATTAACCACATTTTGATTAATGAAGCTAGCATGTCGTGCACCAGTTAATGTATTCTCGTAAAAAAATGGGTCGAATACTGTCGAATAATTATACATCCCGCACCAGACGTTGATTAGTTGACTATCTGTATTGGTTTGTTTCCCTGTTTCGAATTGTTTTGCGACCAGAAGTGCAAATTATGGTTATTTATAATACCATCTTGAGTGAACATAGATTCATCACTCCAGAGAATGGACTTATTAAAATGACTGTTGACGTCTAGCTTAGCAAGCATAAAGTTACAAAAATCCATTCTTAACTATTGGTCCTGCACTTTTTCAAGTGCATGAACAGGGATGAGATGGTAAGGATGATATTTATATTCGTGAAATATTTTCCGAATACTTCGGCATGATAACCCATGTTTCGAAGACGCATTTCTAATACTTGCATGAGGATTTGCTTCAAAATAGGCGATCACATCAACGTCATTAATGCTTCTCTGTAATACCCTGTTCTTCATAATACAGTTGTATGTTTATTACTCTTGAAATTGCGCAATATGTGACATAGGATTGAGGAAATATAGTGCAATATTCTCAGCAGCACGATTGTTTGTTGCGTTTACCATAAACTATAATCATTTCCAGCATTTATGCATTATTATAGGAAGGCATTTTTGACCATGTCTATCAGCATTACTGCGTGTGGGTGCATTATTACATTTTTGACATGCATTACTGTTTTACTCTTAAATGTTAACAGAACTGTCCATTTAGGAAAAGGGAAGGGGGATATCATATGTAGTAGAAGTTTCAATAAACTGCCTTAAAAAGGGCTTTTTTCCTAATTCTCTTGTGAAATAAAGAAATAAAGTTATATAAAAATTGTGATTTAGGGGGAAACATGATGTTCTATGGGCTTTCCATTGCCACTTTTATTGCACCTTACACGGTTAAAAAGTTACGTTATGATTTGATCCCTTAAAGAGATAAAAGGTTAAATTTGACGTGAACATCAGATCGCGCAGTCTCTTTCTCTAACATTATATTAAACAGCTTGTTGACAATTTTAATAGTTTTGTAGATATTTGGGTGGATCACTTCGAAGTAAACACACTGTATAATCTTGATTTATTAAAATTCGAAAACGTGGCCTATTAAGCCCGAATTCCAAATATTTTTTTGCAGAATTTTACATTAAAGAGCAAATCCCGGGATGTTTATTAATTTTAAAATTTTAGTAATTAAATTTTCCTTTTGCTGAAATCTAGATGAGGTTTTAATGTTATTTGCTCTAGTCTTAAAGCATTTCCGTCTCACATGTTATTAATATATAATCAAGATGCTGGTTTAATTACTGGCTTAATCTTATGAAAACAAGAGGTGGTAATACCTTTTCCTTAAACTTTTCAACAAGAAACGCTTTTAAAAATTTCTTTAAAAAAATATTGCTTTCTTAGAAACGAGCTCTTAAACATTCCAATCTAAAAATTACAGAATGCACATTTAATTCCTTAATATGGAGGTGCTGCTGCTTTAATTGCGACTTTTAGACTATTTTGGATATTCTATAAATATGACTGATTTGTAAGCTTTATGTTCGTATCGAAATTACCCACTCTATGATCTACTGACTCTTCAAGGCAGCGAAGTTCAGAAATTTTCTTTACAACATGTTCCAACATATTCCAAATTTTCTCGATTGGGATTGAGATCCGGTGAGTTGGCGAAGTAGTTGAGATAAGGATCATTAGTTTGGTATTCTTGAAGTCAGTCGCTCACAATTCTAGCGCGACGGACAACGCAGTTTTTATCTTGAAATTGTCGATCCCACATTTTGGCCTTTTTTCAAAAATGCCATATGCACCGAATCCGTACGATTAGATACCTGAACTGAACTTCCAGCTCTGAATTTTTGGGCATTTGAAATACAAACCCAAAAACATTACTTTTCCACCTTCTTTTTGCACTGCTCTGTGGACACATCCTGGTTTGAAGGCTTCTTCAGCCTTTCGCATAACCCAGGAACAGCGTCATTGAAATCGATGCAAAACCAGAACTTCCTCGTCTTTCTGGAAGCTCGATCTATTTATTTTAGTAGGCCAAAGGTGCGCATATCTGAAGGTATGAGATCGGGAGAATGGAAGATGGGTTAAGAACTCAAACCGTAAGTCCTCGATGGTAGACCTTGTGTGGTCTTGCATTGTCATGGAGCATAAGCACACCAGTGAACATGAGACCACAGTAGCGGAGTGACGGGGGGAGGGGGCAGGGGTCTGGATGGCCGTGGCCTGGTTGTCTCATCGGTCGGCTCGCCGATCGATGGAGTTAAGCAACTTCAGGCACGGCCAGCTGCTGGCTGGGTGATAGCCAGTGGCTTGAGGACCACTGCTGGGTGGGACGGCTATTTGGGGCACAGCTATTGGGGGACTTTAGTCTGACCCATTTGCTGAGTGACCAGTGCTGGATGTCCAGCAGCTGGTGATAGCCACTGGTTTGTTCGTCCGCCAACAGCTCTTCCATCATGAATCCCCCGTGCTTCGGAGGGCACGTTAAGCCGTCGGTCCCGGCTGCTACTGTCATCTCGTAGCAGCCGTTAGTTACTGGGATGGCGCAAAACTCCCTCGAAGGAGTAAGTGCCTCAGATTATCGTTCTGCGATAATCTACCCTCTGTACAAGATAAGGGGGCATGGGAGGCATAATGCCCCGGGGACCAAACTTGATATCCTGATATACTTTTTGGAGGGGGGGAGGCGAAGACAAAGTATGATGTTCGGACAAAAAATGATCATCATGCACCGGTCGCCATTTAACCTCACTAGCCTATGCCAGACCACGTCGTCTCTCATAAAAAATCCGACGACCCTTCGCTGCTTCAGTTTGGGGCACTCCTGTAAGGGTGTTGCCATTTTGTGTAACTGTTTCCCAGCACCTCACGCGCGAGGCAGGCGTGCCAGCTTCAGTTATGAATAGCTTGAGGATGCCTACACAAAATAACAAAGATGTAACAATCAAGGGTTATTTAAAAAAATTTATACTACTTTTCCGGTTATTTATTGAATGAGCCTTGTTTATGCCCATTCCTCAAAAAGACTGATAAACAATGAAGCTGATAAAATGTGACAGTGAATGTGCACCTATATCTGGTTTTGCCATTGTATTGAATCATACAAACCTTCTATGGGGATGTTGGGGTTAAAGTGAGCTTTAGTACAATACGAAATATGCTCCATGCTGTCGGATACTATATCGTGTTCATATAGTATGGTCATTCCAACTTTATATTATGTAGAATGTATGCAAAATCAGACTGCAGAGAAGTGGAAACGTATGAATCTTTTGGACAGAAGATTCGGGGTTTGTACATTAGTTTTCATATTTGGGTTAATCTTTACTGATAAGCCAAGAACTCCTGCCACGTTTGAGGAATAGGTATAGACAAGTCGAATTGGCTCATCTAGCTTCCTTAATTTAACTCTATCGATCATCTTTAGTACGATTTGGATCTTTGGGTACGTGCATGTCAATAAATCTGACCTGGCTCCTGAAAGTTTCGGCACGACATAGTAAATGATACCATAATAACGTTTGATCTAAATGACGGTATTAACGGAAGAGCAGAGTACTGCATTTTATAGGAGAGGTGACGACTGTATTCAGTTTGCATTATTATCTCACCTAATCTGATTACATCTCGTGAGAGCATTAAACAAAATACGGTCATCATCTGTGTAGGTCAATAAAATTGATTAATTAGTGGTGATAGTCAGAGCTATTATGTCTCACCATTATTAAGTACTTGAAAATTCAATACATAATGAAGGAAATTCAAGTTGCCTTATTTCCATGCAAATGAACCAACTTGACGCATGAAGTCATTCGATATCCAAGTTAACCTTGAGATATTAGAGAATGATAAACTAGTAGCAAATAGTGTCAAAGAGGGTCCGAAAAGGCTCAAATATAGACGTTAACCTCATCAACTGCTGTCCTTGTTTTCCTCCATTCTAGCCATGCAATTTATAGCGTTCATTTGAAAAAGTAGATCAACACATGGCCTTGCCCATCTCGCCGGGTTTATGTCTTCTAATGGATTGGAGCTGGTTGCATTGACTCCTGCTGGGTGAGGCAATTTCGTTGTCCAATTTTTCTTATGATGCACGCGATTACAGGGATTGTTGAGTAGTTTTATCAGTAGCTCGATCTTGATGGAAAAGGTATATTGTCATCGATTTGTATGTTTGTTTGTCAATCCACATTTGAATTGAAATTCCATTTAGGTCATAACGAATAAGCACAGCTGTCAATTTAGTTGAAGGAATTTTTTTTTTGTTGTTGTTATTGTTGTTGTTTTCCCTCAATGAGTGGTTATAAAGTTGGAGTATTTATAAGATTGGGTATTTTTTTTTTGTTTAAAAGATTTTCTTATAAATAAAAAACTTTGATATGAGGGTGAGATCAGCTTATGCATAGACCTACTTGAACCATTACCGTTAAAGAGGCTATCGCTTTCTATGTATTTCTCTATTTGAAAATTTGAATTTTTAATTTTTATATTCGTTTTGTGTTTTATTCTTATTGCGTGTTGCTCGTTTTGCTGAATTTTAATTTTTAATATCTATTGGAACGATCTATAAAGAATCAACCAAAACTTTTTATATTTGCTTATTTATAGTTAATTCATCTATATGGTATACCACATTTCATTCTGACTATAAAAAAGTTACCATTTTACTTATTGGAAAACCAAGTTTCTTAAAAAATTTATAGACTAAGATTTGACATTCTTTTTCTCCGGGTTCCACATTATTTATTATTTTTTTCTTGGCGTCCTAGATGAAAAGAAGAAAGGATAAAGTCAACATAAAACAAAAAGAGGCCAAGATTTGCGTTATTTATTTATGTAGTCGACGAAAGGTGTTTGTTCTCTATTCAAGCCGAGAATTAATGTGGATGGGGGCCGAACACGAAACCTTCCATTGGCGACGACGCCCTACTTGGAGCGGCCTTTCTCGCTTAATTTCGGCATCCGTACCGTGACGAGACAATAGAAGAAACACGGATACCAAATCCATTCGATCCTAGAATTGGAAAAGAGGACAAACGTCCAAAGGAAAAAAGATAAAATACAAGTCTACCCCCAAAGCCTTCTATCCTCCATTAGAAAGAGAGACGAAATATGATAAAGGCCTCCCGACTAGTCCTTCTCCTCCCTTTATTTCTCCATTTTTTTTATGTTCTTCAACCTCCTCTCCCCTTTTTTTGGCAGTGATAGAAAAGATGAAAAGTCCTCGTAAAAACCTTCACAGAGGAATCAATTTCTTGATGGGTTTCAGGTGAAAATTCTCGTGACATCCGGTCGTCGAAACGGCAGCGAAGATATCTGCAGTGCATTAGGAATGAAAAGTTTTACTATGGACTGCCTTGCTTGCTTGCTTTCTTTTTTTTTATATTTTTTCCCGCTTTTTCTCCTCCCTCTTATTTTTTATCCCTTGGCCTCCAATTTTTCCAAGAAGCAATAAAAAATTGTGTCTATATATATATTCGTGTTTTTTACGCATTATGTTTAGCTTTTTTTGTGACCATACGTTCTCCCATTATTTTCTTTCTTCATTAATTCTGATAGCGTTGGATCGATCTTATTAGGAGCGCTCAATTACAGACTAGAAGAAAACAGAGATACTGTACAATCCATCTCCCTACATTAACTAATTGATTAAGTAATGATTTTTTTCACTCCGTTATTGTCAAGTCTTATTAAGTCCCTTATTTGTTTAAATTGGTCTCCGTATTTTTGGAGTAAACAAACTATAAGAAAACACATCGAATTAGAGAAGATGCATTATTAGAAAAGAAAGGAAAATATAAAAAATATAACAAGAGTTAGGTATACTCTTAATATTGAATCATCATAAAGAAATTAATCTACTTGCATATTATTATGACATTTCACCAACCCTTCCATTTCTTTCATCCCGTCTGTCCGCACTTTTTTTAAAGGTTCGGGGCATACGATACATAAAATATATATCTTTTATTGCAGATTATGGATATCGCATCCAAATTTCTGTGCGACCAATATTTCCCGAAATATCGGCCAAACACCGAATTTCTGAAATGTGGTCTATCTCGAAAATGGTGAGTCACAAGAAGGTAAAACCAAAACAGTTAAATAATAAATATAAAAAATCAATAAATTTTAGTATTAACCATTGGTTCCGAATGGTTCTATCGAATAATCATAACTATTGATAACCGATGTTCAGTATCTCAGTATAAAACAACCATATCGATATGACCGTATGTAATGTATGTGCATAGAGTAGACTCAATAATAAGCATATTTTTTTAAAAAAATTCAAACTTGGATTAATTGTTATGGAGATATAGCATTTCAACCGGATAATATCAACACCGGATAAGGCCTGAGCGCTGAAACATCATTACATTGTTACATCACCTTAGTAGGGAATTGTTAATCGTATTTCCACCAATAATAAGCTCTAAATTTTCCCTACTGAGGCAATGTAATAACGTTTCAGCGCCCAGGCTTTACTTCAGGTGGTGTTGATAATATGAACTGTGGTATTCACTCATTAAGTAGCGGAAGAATGATATTACTTATTGGGTTTACAATGTCCGTCTGTCTGTGTCTCCTTCATATTTTCTACAGTTTTTGACATAGAATGTTGAAATTCAGAATGTATCTTACCATAGGATTGTCCTACTTCACTATTTAGTTTGGTTTATATTGGTCCACTGGGGTCGGAGTTACGGGGGTGGGAGTTAGTGGAGACCTTCTGCTCTATATAGTATATATGATGTAGCTATTTAAAGGAGTAAAATTCGGTATGCAGATTCCTCTAGGAAAGATTTACATTACTATGAATTTTGGGCCCATTTGTCCCAGTGGGGTCGGAGTTGCGAGGATAGCAATTACGTGAGCTAATACCGTAAACTGGGGTTACTTTGTGATTTGGGGCCTCCAAGTTGGAGGGGTTACTTAGTGATACACGGTCATTTCTTTCTATTTCAAAACTCACTTCACAATAGTGTGGGAGGTAGCGGTTAGATGGCACTGAATGTCGGGCAAGCTACTGGCGCCATTTTTTGTTTTTTCGGACACACGAGGAAAAAACGACAAAGTAGCCCCTTCAGTCACAAAACAACTCCAGTTTACGGTAACAATTTCAAATGGCAATATGGCATGTGATATGTCATACGATTGGAAATGGTGAGAAACGTAAGAAGATAGAGCTCTTTTTCATTTTCTAACTACCACATTCGAGAAAATAAATTTTTGGAAAAAAAGTAGGGGTTAAAAAATGCGGATAAAATGGGTAAAAAATAGATGATCTCAAGGCTTCCGCTACTTTCTTATACTCTTCTCAGGGGGGATTCATTTCTTGTTTAATAAAGCATATACATTTAACAATATAAACTTTAGTGCAGTGAGGTACAATTTATCAACTCAAAAACTGGAAGCCATATTGCAACAGTTTTATGAAAGAGGGCAAATCTCATTTGCACTTGGTTTCTCTACCTAATCTAACGGAGCTAGAATTTTTTAAATTATATAATTCATCCATATGTTATATATAATTCATTTATATACTCTGTTTTTATGATTTCAGGCTTTATTCTTACGCAGCCACTTTTATGGCCTCACTATCTTATATACTCTTCATCCATTCACTTAAACATCTCAAATGTGTGCTTATTCATACACATCCACTTAAACATCTCACTCAAAGATGCCCATAAAAAATCTAATTTACTTTCTCGTAAATGCTATTAAGCACATTAATTCCCATTCATATTTCGACATCTAAATTTATCAGAACTCCTTTATTTCGTTTTAGTAATGATGTCTTGTGCCTTCTCAACTGAGTTTCAACTGCACAAGATTTTTTTTCTTTGCTGTAATATCCAACTGAAAAGAGAATGAATACGTTAATTTATTAATTCGGACATGAAATAGACGTAATCAGATAGAACCTGTTTGATATTGCAAATCGGTTTGCAGTATCGATTATGAAATAATCAGTTATGCAATTTATCTGATTTCCTCTTAACTTGAACCCGACTTTATTAAATTTGCTGTCATAAACTCATTGATTAGGTAAGCTATGCGAAGATTGCAAGGGTTATATTAGAATTCCAATTTCATATATATTTCGATCGTAATTTTTTAGCTCATTTTGACTTTATTAATCATTTAAAAAAAGACAAAAATTAGCAAATTTATGATATTGCGTCAAATTAAGAAATTTATAAAAATTAAAAGAAACTATTTTTGTATTTTATAAACAAAACTAACAAGTTTTCAGAAAAAAATGAGATGCTGGACACAAAATTTCCTTATAACGTAAACATCAGTAATCATTTTCAATTACCTGTAACTACGGGGGCTCATTACGGAATTCGTGGCACCTACTCTTTCCCTGCGATAACACGCAATTCCAAAAGATTTTGAAAGCCGTTGGATATTGCTTCCCACTCTCGCCACTAAACTTGCACTACAGGGCGTTTACAAGTGATTGTGGTGATGAAGTTTGGTTATGAAAGGGAAGCCTATCTGTAGTTTTCTGTCATAATTCAAAATTTATGGACCGTTTTTCTTTGCAGAAGAATCAGTTTGCATATATTTGAAATTGGCTTATGCAACAGCTGGAAACCGACAGTTCAGATTATATCTTTCACAAGAATGGTGCTCCGACACATCTCCAATGCTAGTGGATTTCTTGAATAACATACGGCCAAAACCCATAGAAATTTATCAATTTAGCAACCATTTATATAAGACAAACTACGTTTAATAAAGAAATAGCGTATACAAAAACACGCTGATGCTGAACATAAACTAGCATCTTCAAAATGGCCACCTAAAATGGTCCCAGCGACAGGGTAGGCATTGAATGCAATTGGCTGTATGTGAATCACTAATACGTTGAACAGTACTCACAACCAACTGGTTGTCTGATTGCATGGTAACGCACATAAACACTGTTTGGTATGGTATCTTTTGAATGACAAGCAAATCAAATATGGTTTCAAACGTGTATTCTGGAATTGTTGTCGCATGTTGAAGAAAGCCTGTATGAAAACGTTCTTTATATTCCTTTAAAGTGATCCAAGTTTTTATCCGCGTTTCATTCCTTAAGACGTTTTCAGTCTTCCCTGTCTTCAAATCTTATAAGTCTGATGAAATAGTTTTTTTGTTTCAGCTGAAATATTATCCATCAAAGAATAATCTGTTTTTAAATTAAGTTTTAAGTAAATTAGATTTTTAAAAGCTTGCAAAAAAAACTTCTTTAGCTAGTTTTTTACTCTTTCCTCCATATTCAAATTCAGTAAACATTCGGTTTGTTTGTTTCTGGGAGTTGTTTTCAAATGAGGCCTCTGAAAAATGAAATTTGTGTTTTTTTTAAATTTTTTAAAACATTTCTGCAATTTCGTCACAAAGAGAGCCCGTAAAAATATAAAATGATACGTTTTTTAAACTGGTATATTTTCTGCAAGGCGCTCGTAATGATATTGTTACAGTGAAAAGTCAAAACGAGCATCTTATAAGACTATTTAAAGGCTCCAAAATACCTTTATACTTCAAATATTAATTATATGTTTACATAAGAAATGAAACGTTAGGTCAGAAATTTTAGAAAGAAACAGAGGTGGGGGGATGGGGGGATTTAAAATTAGTAAGGAACGCATAGTTGTGATTAAATAATTACAAAACACTCTCAATTTGAAGAAGATTCGAATAGGGGCATAAGTAGTTATTAAAAACTTTCATTATTAACTCGAAATAGCTGTGTGTATGTAGGGGAAATATTGTGTATCTCTTAAAAGGTAATTGTCTTGGGATTCTTTATCAGGGAGAACAGATTTAACTACTACGTACTATGGTTATCTCATGTGAAATGTTATGCAAAATATTTAACTACGACTGTAAAAATAAATGTAAAGAATAGAAATTTTACAGGAAAAAAAAGAACTCGCGGGTTTTTAGTTTGCAGCAATTTTATAAATAATTTTTTTTTCATTCAAGATAACGAGAAAAAATTCACATGTATATTTGTGTGCGTTTTGGTGGCTTTGTTGCTCTGTTCGATCTGCAGATGTCGCTAATTTCTACACAAAAGTCGCAAACCCCGTTTCGGAGACCGGGAAAGTCGCGTCTTTTATTTGTATTTTTTTCCCTCTTTCTCTCTCTCTCTTTCGACCTGATCGATCGAACAAGCGTCTGCTTTTTGGCTAATAAATATTAATAATCCTTCTAATGCGCACCTCTGTTTTCTCCATTTAATTCGCTTTGAAAACTGATTGGGCTCCCTTGCTTTTGTGGGTTATTCCTCCTCCACCCCCTATTCTTTTTGCGGAGAAAGTGTTTGATCACGGCGAACCAATTATCAAAGCATTCCATTTTTGAATGAAATTTTGGTTCTCTCGAAAATAATATTTTTGGGATGTGAATAAGAAATGAATTTAGGTTTATAAGTCAGAGAAAGCAGAAGTTTTTATTAGGGTAAAATTGTGTAATTTCTCAGATTGGATTAATTTTGTTTACGGAATTAACAAGATACGATATCGATTAAGATAAAAATAAATTTCGGATTCTTACTTTAAAGGTTAAGATGCTTTTACACAACCAGATAGCGTAGTCTTTTTGTAGATACTTTCTACATTAGTTTAAGTTAAGAAGCAAAAAATTAAATAAATAAATAAAGTTCAGTCATGGAGTTATTGACCAAAGAAACATGAACTGCTCTCGACAACCATAAAAAACTCGGCTCTTTGTGTGTTGAGGCAACAATTGATGAGAGTAGTATGTGAGATGGGTGAAAAAAATTTACGTACGACGAAATGAGAGTTGAAAACAAACCGCGTTGTGGAGCCGTCATGCTTGAGTTATTCCAAAGTGGATTTGACAAGTGAGCTCAAAAGCGGCGCAAGTGCATTGCGCTGATGGAGAGCAATTGCATAGCAACATCATATTGTAGACAAAGAGTTACTCTACATATGCATATGTTTCATGTTGTTGATAAAGGAATTAGGAATTCATTCGTTGTTATCAAAATTTAATCTTAGATTATTTAAATTTTTACTCTTTTGTAATGACAGTAAATTAAAACATTACAATAAATCATTTTATTCTTCTTATATAGATTTCTTTTCTCTTCGGTAATCCATAATTTCTCCTAATAATATTAGCATTTTTTTTGAAGAATTAAGCCACTCGTTAGTAACAATTGCGAGATCTTGAAACTGGTTGATCTTTGTCCTCTTTATATGCGATATATATAATTTGGAAGTTTAAACTAAGTACAAAATATGATGTTGAATTGCAAAATTATAACTTACGCGTGATGTGTGGAGTAATTGAATTGTTCAATGCTAACTGGTTTTGTAAGATAGTCAAAAGTGGACGTATAACTGGTGTTGGGTTTGAGTGGATTTATATACGGAGGTTGAGTCAAAAGTAGTGGCCGATCACCACGCAAACTTTTAAATGAGCAACATACAAGAGCCACTCATTGCTAATCTTCAAAGTAGAGTCCATCATGCTCGATGGTCTTCATCCAACGATCAGCCAGTTGGCGGATGCCCTCGTGAAACCTCCGGTTTCTGGGCGGAAAAGTCACGCACGAAAAAGTCTTCAACCTCACTGACATTGGCGAAGTGCCGTCCACGCAGGAAGTGCGCCATGGACCGGAAGAGATGGTAGTCGGAAGGTGCCAGGTCGGGGCTGTATGTCGGGGCTGTATGCTGGATGTGGCAGAACCTCGATTTTTTTCCAGCAGTTGACGACACACCTCCACCCGTTGTTGTGCTTGCGCGGACGTCAGCTCGTGGGGCACAACTCGGCAGCTCCTGTTGACCTTTCCCATGGCATGCAGATGTCGAACCACACTCGATTATGATGTCCCGATGTCCGCCGCTAGTCAACAAGTGGTGCTGCCTGGGTTGGCTTCCACTTGTTGCTGTAGGGCTGCGTCATCCACTTCTTTGGGTCTTCGGCTCCTTGGCGCATCTTCCAGGCCCATGTCTCCAGACGAAAAGTGGGAGAACCACCGTCGTGCTGTCCGTTTATTGGTCACACCCTGACCTTCCACCCTGCAAATTTCGGCGGCTGCTGCTCGCGCACTGGCCCCCTTTTTCCAATAGTGACGAAGGAGCCCGCGTATCACCAATTTTTCTGCCATATTTTTACACTGGCTGACGCAGGTGGCACAATGTCTATGGCATTCAAATTCGTATTGACGTTTCTTTCCACTCTTTTCTCTTTATAAACTGTGATATACCCTTGTGGTAAATGGTCTTCGCCCAGAATTCGTCAAACTCTAAAATTCGGCCACTACTTTTGACTCAACTTCTGTATTTCGATGCTTTTGTCACCTCGTGATTATATATCATTAAAAATTTTACCTTGATAGATGGTCAGCCAACAATAATTCTACAGAATTTAAGCAAATCTGTTCCAACGTTGCTTATTTATAAGCTGATGGCCATATTTTATGTAGTCTGGTGAAGGCAGGAAGTAAAGCTGAAAGTACCCTTAGTCCGTACTGTGAGGCGCCTCAATCTCTTTAAGACAACTGAAAACCTTTTGCTATAATATTTATTATTAAAAATAATAAAAAAGACATTCCTAAACTCTGACATTAATACGTCCACTGATATGTAACTTTTGCCCTCTCTTCCTTGAGCCTGTATTGGATCTGCTTCTGAGGGTCGGTCTCCGGTTTCTTTCGGTCTTTCCAGAGCAGTAATAATGAGATCAGTAAAATTTAAACCTATTATTATTCCATGACTCTTTCAGACATTATTTAAATAATATCAATTTAAAATTCTGAAGAATGACGATAATAGACACTTGGCCCATAATACGTCTGACATGACCATTGTTGAGATAAAGTCTAGATCATCGATATTCCCGTTGATATAGTGGTACACGAAGATAATAACGAAGCATCAGAACTTCCAAATTGAAGTTGAACGCTTCTGAGCAATAAACTAATGGCATGCCAATCGTTATAGGAGTCCTTAGGGCAATACCGTATATGCTTCAATAGAGGCCCCCGGCGTTTATTTGTAAAACTAGCTTCGGGTCCCGCCGCTTAATAGAGACCGGCTGCTATTAGAAACCAGTCATTATTACCGACAAAAACATTCAGAACGCAATATTTTTCGCGCGTGTCGGTATTAGTACACAAAAATATCGGCTAATATTACAAACAGTTACGGTACTTTATTTGAATTTCTGTATAATGAATAAAACTGTTAAGGATATGGACGCATCTATAAAGATACGAACGCTTACAATATACGCTGGCTAGAGACCGGGTACTGTCAGAGAGTGGCTACTATTTGGCCGCATCCCCTCCCCTCGAAGCCCGGCGCTTAATTAATTGATTGGACTAAAGTATATCTTATGGTAGAAATTTTAATGAAGTCTTTACGATTGTGAATATAATTTGAGATTAAGCACGAATAAAAATAATGACTAATACAGCCATGGAATAAAGTTAAAATGAAGCTTCACTGATCTGTCTTTTAAAGTTTTTGATTGACAATGATTAAAAGTTAATGTTTCGATGATAATAATCCGTAATGATAACCCGATAATAATAACTCGTATATCGAAAAATGTGAATATTTTGATTAATATTAAATAACGTTAAAATAGAATAAATTATTTATTGCTAAATTATTATATTTGGAAGTTTGTCATAGAGAGCACGATTAAATTATTATTATGAATAGTATATTTTCGATTCATCTTTATTTACATAACATAAAGAAGAGCAAATGGTTGCGAAATATGCTGCGACTGTTATTAAGACGAACTTGTGTTTTCATTTATGTACTTTGTTTACTCCATAACGTAGAGTTAATTATTATTAAATAAAATTTATAAATATGTAAAAAAACGAAGATATAATGTTAATGAGCTGCCAACCATATGTTTACAGAAGACTAGTTAGAGGGGATAAAAGCGATATTCCAAGGAATAGGGTGTTTCTTCGCATTTAATGAAGAGACAGGTGAAGGGAGGTGGGAGAAAGAAGATAAGAAAAAAAATAAAAGGAAGGTGGATGACTTCCTAGTAGCGCTTGCAATAACACGAAGGGTGCGAGGGTATACCGTGTCACAAGGTTTACAGAGAACTATATTCCTAATCAATGGCGAGAGAGAGTGTGTATGTGTGTGTACGTGTAGAGCGTTTTCCGAGCGACGTAACTGTCACTTTAAAATCAATAGTCATGCAGGAGCCTTGCCTTTGCCTGTTTATTCATTTTCTAAAGTAATTGTATTTATTCTGGGTTTCTTTGGGGAATGGAGGTCAATCTCGTGCTTTTATTGAGTTGCTAGCAAGAGTCAGCTGCTCAACTGAAGGGAGGAGGAGGAGGCAAAAAATAGAGGGAGGATAGGAGGGGGTAAAAACAACATTTCGAGCGAAACGGATTTTTTAAAGAGAGAGGTGTTACATCATGCGATTTAATATGAAAACATAGGCGCAGTAAGTAGCTTATTTCTGTGCATAATATATAAGTAAAGACTCTCTAAACCAGGCCACTCTTTAATTCTGTTGCGGCTGGGTTCCTTATTGAATTTTGCTTCCTTATGAATGGAGATTTGAATAATGTTTGATTTTTTTTCTTAAATGCCTAAAGGCGAGTCTCTAGACTCGTTTATTTATTTATATTTATTTATTTTCTCGTCACGCATGTATATATTATTGTTTGTATTTTCATACGGTAGATAAAATGCGCATTTATTTCTCTCTCTCTCTTTCTCTCTCTCTCTCTCTTTTCTACCTCCTCTTTACCTTTTCGGTCTCCAAGATGTTAAATAACCATTGGATCTATTTGAAATTTAATCTAGCAGGGGATCAGCCTACTGAGGCTTTGCTTGTTTGCTTGGGCTTCCGAGCTTGTTAGTTAGAGTGACAAACACAAATATCCCTGCCGTCAGCGGGATTCGGGCTATATATTGTTGCGTGAAATTGTTAACGAAATCGGCAGTTAATCATAACTTGCAAAAAAATATTTTGGATGTTTTACTGGTTAAAGTTATAGCTGAAACTGTTTCATCTCATGAATATTCAATGAAACTTGAAATATCTTTGTTATAGGGGAAAAATCTTTGAGATAATCACATGTGATGCACGATATTGTTGTGAAATTTCACGCTGAGTTAAAGAAAATCATTTTAAGTGTCCTTATAGTCTTTAATTTAAATTGAAAAAAGTAGACGGTCCAAGTTAGCAGGAATATATATTTATTTATTTATTTCCTTATGCGTTTCGATTATAAGATCAACTTCAGAGGTTTACAGATATTAGAGTAGGAAATGTTTATAATAAATATTTATTTTTACAGTAGAACCTCGATAAATCGAATCTCAAGGGATGAGCAAAGGGCTTTTATTTATAGAGGTCTTCGATTCATCTAGGTTAAATAAAATAAATTTCGCATTATCAAGTGAAGAAAATTTAAATTCGAATAGTGGAAGTTGTTCTTGAGATTTGATTAGCCGTATGGAAATGCAACGATGCAATTTATTTTAATAAAAATAGAAATTTATTTACGTAATACATAATCACGTGCCGGCTCAGTGGTCGAAAGTGCTAGGGCGCAAGTCTTATCGCTCTCGGAACCGGAGAGTCGCGGGTTCGAGTACTGCCGAAGGGAAGGCATTGGTATTTATATTTGTCTTGTTTATCTTCGAGTTAGATGCAATATTTCCTTGAGGAATCCGTGCTAAGGTTATCGTTGGATCTATTCAACAAGAAATTAATCCTCCCGAGGAGGGTATAGGAGGGTAGACCTGATATCATCCATTTTCACACTATTATCTGCACTTTTAACGCCCCCCCCCCAAAATTTTTAAGCAAAAAATTGATTTTCTCGGATGTGGTATTTATAAAATGAAAAAAGCTCTATCTTCTTTCATTTCTTATCATTTTCGATCGAATGATATATCACATGCCATATGTTGCCACAGTTCCAAAGGCCAAGTGACTGCCACCCTCACAACTCCGACGCCATTGGGACAATTTGGCCCAAGCTTCTTAGTAATGTAGATCTTGCCTAGAGGAATCTGCATACCGAATTTTACTTCTTTGCATAGCTCGGTACATTGACCTTTTGGTACCTTCTATCTCTAAACCCTTGTAACTCCGACCCCAGCGGGCCAATCAAAACCAAATTAAATAATAAAGGAGGACATGTCTCTGGTAAGCTGCATTCTTAATTTCAATTTTCTAATGAAGGGGAGAGACGGACATTGTGATACCAGTAAGTGCTCCATCTTCCGGTACTTAATAAAACATAATCACGTACAGTACCTAAAAAGCCAATCAGAAAGTGCTTATGAAACCGGGTATGAAAACTTCTAATTGAGAAGAGATTAACTGACAGGGGTTGGATTTGTGGGCGAATTTATTTACGTTAACTTCGATTTATAGAGGATAACTTTCCTCCAAAAAAAAATTACTTCCTTCGATTTGTGGAGGTTTTATTACTTCGAATTAGAGGTTTTACCCCAGAGCGGAAAGGTAGGTTAGGTTTGGGTTGTTTGGTATTAACATCCTTTTCAACTGCCATGGTCATTTCAGGACGGCGTTATAGGGGCCGCAAATTCTGCCTCGCAAGGGTTCTTTAACGTGCAGCCGGCAAACGACTACACGGGATCAACGGCTTTACTTCCCTTCCAAAGGAAGTGCGTGATCTCAGGATTTTCCCCCTGTAAAAATCCTCGTCGTCCTCGGCCGGGGTCGAACCCGCGTCCTCGAGTATCAGAGGCGATCACGCAACCGCTGAGTCACCGAGGTCGATCAGAGCGGAAAGGAATAGACTGAAACTTCGAATTAGGAAGGAATTCGATTTATCGAGGTTCAACTGCAACTTTCTTTCCTTAAAAAGAAGGGAAGCATTTTAATAAATAAAAAATAGAAGAAAATGAAAATGCGCGCGAACATTATCAGCAACGAAAATTGGATTTCATAATGTAGATTTTTCCGCTGAATATGAATTTGAAAACCGTTTTCGTTCTCTCATAGAATTTCAAACTTATTTGACTATATGTGATATTTTCTCCTCATAGGACTGTCAGTATATTTAAGAAGATAAAACATGTTCTCCTCATGTTCGTATTTCAAATAGCCATTCATACGGGCGTGAGCTTTTTAATTCTCGAGTCTATTTGGTCGCGGGTTTGAATCCTACCGTGAACATGGATGTTTGTATTTTTCTCAGGATTGTTTTAAGATATTTGTCACGTAACAGGATGCACAAAATTGGCCAAATGGACGAGAGGGGCCTCGGCGTAGGAATGGGGCGTTTGTTTTTGTCCCATGACTGCGTTAAGAGTCATATGAATGTTGACGCATCAAACTCCTAACGAATAAACAAAAAAAACAACTAAGTTTCGTCATAATCTGTATCTCGAAAACAGTGAAGGTTGAAAGGTTATCAATTAATAGTATATGGTCACTAGCTTGATCGGAAGCCCCGAATTTTCGAGAACTTGTGATGTCGGACTTTAGTAACTCGACACTGGTTAGGTCTACCGAGATGATCTTGATATATCTGAATAGCAGTCGTCTTCGTAGTTAATCGAATCACTCTTTAGTTTAACTTTCAGATTTGATTTATGGCCATTTATGCGAAATATTATGAACTACATACAATCTTAGCAATGTTGCCTGAGTCGACTGATAACAGATAAGTTTATGTAATTGGCCATTAGGAAATCAAGTATTACCGTTTAATAAAAAATGTTGACAGCCCTGTGAAGAGAAAAAATTACCTAGCGTAAAGGGAGGTATTTCGCGATATAGGTAATTTCGTGATACTGTTTCAAATCTATATAATGAAAAGAATCCATCGGCAAAATGCAGTTTACGTATTTTCGGTAAATATTACTGACGATCGGAAACCTTATTTCCCTAATGATCTAAAGATTTGTCAGGAGAGGAAATTTTTCAGGTGTTTGCAGCAACAGAAAGATAATTTTAAGGTAAATAGTTTGCATTGTATCAAATTCTACTCAATTTATTCATAAATTAGTTTCAGAATAAAGCTGGCTATGATAGGGCCGTAATCGTTTACATTAAGTTTTCTTAGCATGCTCGCTTTGACTTAACGGTAAATGCATTCCCCATTAATTTTGCGTCTAACTTTTGAACAATAAACTATTTTAATAGAACGTGGAAAAGTTGGTCTTCTGTATTGTTTTTATTAATGAAGTTTAATGAAGCCTTACTACTGACGAAGTAATCTTTCCGACCGGTTTCGCCATTTATTCCCGGCATCTTCAAATGAAGAGGTTTACATGCAGAACAAAGGGTTATATACAATAAGAAGCATGTTAGCCTCTTCTGTAACCAATCACATACCTGCATATAACCCCTTTGTTCTGTATAATAAGAAACATGCAAACCTCTTCATTTGCCCTGAAGAAGCCGGGAATAAATGGCGAAACCGGTCGGAAAGATTACTTCAGTCATAGTGTATTGTAAGGCTTCATTAAACTTTATTTATATCAACTTTTTCTCTATGCTATTTATCATCAGGTATATGTTTATCATCTATTTATCTGCTCTCACGAAATTACCTTACCTAAACAATCTTAATTGCACTTTCAAATCAAATTTAGGGATTTAGGGAAGGATCGAAAAAAAATCGACAATTGGGAGTTATTTGACTTGATATATTTATTGTGTAATCTGATATATCGTATTTGTTTGTGTTACGAAATTAAATACCTCTTTCACGAAATTATCCAGCAAGCAATGCTTTATGCTATCTTAATTTACCATCAATGTAACTAGCCAAACTATTAATGCACCTCTTCATATAAACTTTGATAATATCGTAAATTAAATCAAAGAAAATAGGAAAAATGGATAATCTTCGACATCTGAAGTATATTGAAAAACATAATTTTATCACGAATATACCTCCCTTTATCCTGTAAAGTCAAATTAGCTTGAAATCCTTCGAGATATCAAAATTCGGATTGCATAATTATATTCAGCGCGAAAATATACATTAGATAATCAAATTTTCGTTGCTGATTTTAGGAAAGAAAGAAAGTTATAAAATAAATGTTTATTAAAAATATGAAATAAAATTATTTCTCTTATATTGCTTAATTGTAGAAATTGCGTCGCAAAGCGCAATTTTATTTAAAATCAATTTTTTTTTTTGCACACGGCGATGTTTATATTTTAGTGTTTACTAATTCCATGATTAAAGACACCCGCGCTCAATTTTTCACGTTATTTCTGGATTTAAGATTTATTAGCTGTCTACAGATAAGATGATTGTTGTTTAATAGAGTACATCGATTGGAATTCAATTTCTACATCTGCTTTTTTTTTTTTTTTTTTTTTTTTTAGAAGAGTTGATTTATATATATACATACACACATACGTGTATATCCAATTTTTCTTTTTCTTTTCTCTTTCATTCTTTTTTTCCCTTTATTTTTTATTCTGAGAGGTTTGAAATGATCTGGGGTTGCCGTCACGCTATCGTTATTCGTGCTTATTTGCAGCATGTTCCTTTTGAAAATTGTTTCTCCAAGCATGGGTGAATTTTATGCCGCCGTCCCAGGTTCATTGACTGACGTGGCAGTGCCGAGGCCCCGAAGCCTCTCGCTTCGGCTGCTGCCAAGTACTTCCGGTGGCGCTGCTATTTCTCTCGTGCCCGAGCGCCAACCCCCAGCATGCCTCGCGCGCGGCAACTGAGCACATGCTACGCCTGTGCCTGTTCGGAAATCCTCTCACCCGGAGCAGTGAGTGCGGTGGCTGCGGCAGCGGCAGCTGTACGCACCGCGTCCATTTTCTCGGTCCCCCGCTCCGTCTGCGCTTCGATCCTTCCCCGTCAAAGGATATAACGGATATCGGCTGGCGCGTGCGCTCATCATTTCCTTTCCGTTCGGATTAAACGTTTGTAGTAGCAGTAGTAGCAGAAGCAGCAGTGGTGGTGGTGGTAGTGGTGGTGTCGGTAGTGATCGAGATGCTGCTGCTGCCTGCTCCGCTCCTCGCCCACCAGTAATTGATTGTTGGCAACTGAGGAATATTTTTTATTTTAAATATCGATAAAAAAATAAATATTTCTGGGAAAAAATTGTAAATATACTATCCAGCGATTTTATAAAAAAAAAATATAAATACAACATCGTTGGTTCCAAGAGTTTAAAGAGTTGATACAAGGATAGAAATACAGGAGACCGCTGTTTAAATGAATGGAGCTGCTTCGAACTGGTAAGTTTTATTTTAACTCTATTTCTTTTCTATAGAAACATACTTGAAGCTTGTTTTAACGTTTACATATCTCGTAGTATTTTGCGCGTATTGCATTGACCGGTGCGAAACGTTTAGCGCTCGATATATTTATAGCGATAGCGGAGGGGGAGGGCTCCCGTATATTTTAATCGATTGCTCTGTGTGTGTATTCTGAGGCGATTACAACACAGATGAGATAGATGTAGGTTAAGCCGCATTGTGAATGTAAATTCTATCCAAATATGTCTTGTAATTCGTTTCCGGTTTACTTCACGAATTAATTTTGCTGGAAAAGAGAATGCGTGATCAAGGGAGTTGAAACTCGACAACATCATCCTGAAACTTGAATAACTTAGGTTTGCGCGCTTAATCTTCTTTAGAAAGAGAGATCCTATTATTAAGATGTTTTATTTGATGTTTTATGTATGCAGATGAATAAGTTGGAAGAGAGAGAGATGAAATAAAATTGCATGATTTGGGTTGCTGATAACTTTTTAATGGCTTTTTGCTATAATAAAAAGTGCCGCCTGAAAGTTAGCTTCTCTGTATAACGCATCCGTCGTACAGGAAGCTAGCTTTTGCACAATTACGGGGCAAAGCTGTTGCTCATTATCGAGTATAAAGAAGAAAGATGTTATATGTATGAAAACACAATTATTTAAATATTTGTTTATAAAAGGCGTAAAAGGATGTTTGAGTAGAAAATTTTTGGAAAAATGAATTAAAAATGCTTGGATTCATTCCGCTTGGATTCTTTTAGAATTCATTGTGTTTATCAACTTTTCATCAGCATTTAAAAATGCATGCGAAGCATCTAAATCGCGTTGATAAGCAAGTTCAACAGGTCTAATTCACATCCGACAAATTGAATTATATAATGGAGAATAGAATTTAAATGTTTATCCTTATTTTGTCGTTTTAATTTTGAAAAATATTTTTCCCTTTTTATTAAGCACTAAAACTACTTTGTTTTTTGCTTACAACTTTTCCATGAAGACCGTAGAGCTAAATGATGCGATTTCGACGATCTCTATCATCGATTTCATAACATTGTTTTAATGAATAGCTAAACAAATTCATCCTTAAAAAAAAGAAGATTGGCTGTATCTCCTTTTTCGTGTTTTTATTCTCTCTCTCTTAATTATGCTCCTCTCCTCCTTAAGTTGAATGCGCTTTAATAATACTCTTTCCCCAGCTTTCATTTACCCAGATAAAAGCAACAAAAGGAGTTTTGATCTCTTTGTGTGTGCCGTTTGATAGTAACCTCGTTATTGCTTTCGATTCATAGGTACACCACCTCTCCTTAACGTTTACCCCCTTCCACCCGGGCATTTGTTCTATTGACGTTAATTACGTTTAGCCCCTTTCGCCCACTGCTGACGTCGGAGGAGCATCCGCCGTTTCGTTGCGTTGCTGTCGGGGCCCCAGTCCCGCCATTCCGAGACGAGTTTTCGTACTTTTCTTCGCCAGCAACGGCGTCACAGCCTTGATAAACAAACCGCTTGAGGTTTCAGCTGTGACGCGATAGGTCTCGATCTCGTGCGTGTGTAATGCTCACGAACAAGGCCGCGCTCGCACTCACTCTAATCGAGGAGCCTCGAGTGACGTCAGCGGACGAAGAGGAAAAAGAGAGAGAGAGAGAGAGAGAGAGAGAGAGAGAGAGAGAGGGTTAAGGCTTGCTTGATCGTCTTTGAGAGCGGAGAAGGAAGGAAAACAGAGGAAGGAATAAAACAAAAGCTTTAGAGTGAAGGAGAGAGATAGAAAGAGAGAGAAAGAATGAGAAATATGATCTTGTCTTTGCGTGCGGCGCTGCATTTGAGCTGAATCGAAGCGAACTTGGTAATGTAGGCCGTCTATTATGAACACCAGGCTTCGGTGGAGAGAGAGAGAGAGAGAGAGCGGAGATGTTGTTTTAAGGAATATGCAAATAAGGGAGAATTTTGAAAAAGGATATAAATGTTTAAAAGGAGTTTTTTTTGTTGGAGGATAAAACAAAAATTAGTGTTTGGGATAATGTACAAGGGGTTAAAGAGTAAGGTCCCATCGGAATCATAGAATCCTTCAGTTAGTCATTCTACAATACAGTAGATAAGAAGAAAAACTTCCTTTTGTAGCTTTTTTTTTTAAGAGTTATGGTCGATTACATTTTCAAAGATTCTTGTGGGATAACTTGAGGGTTATGGTCCATTAAATTGTTCAAATGGATATGGATATATACAAAAGACTGCTAATTTTAAGTATCTGGGTATTATTATTGACTATAGATTGAGTTGGGATTTATATTGCCAATCATTATTAAAGAAACTTAAATACATTGAATGAACTTTAATAATTATGTTCCCACACCACTTCTACGAAATTTTCTTTCTATTATTCAGTTATTCAATATGTAATTATCATCTGGGGAGGCTCTTTTAAACTCATTTAAAAAACGTGAGAAATATCATAATGCTATTTTGAGAATTTTATTTGGTAATAATTGTCCACTACATTTCCTAACAATAACAAAAATATTTCTATTAAAAATTGCAAATAATGTAATTTTACAGAATAATTCTTCGCTTTGTTCATACAATTATTAGAAGACCAGATATATGTTATCATATCCAATACAGATACCTCAAATAAATCATACCTTGGCCTTACATCAATATAATTTTCTTTTTAAAAGAATATACAATACCGTTCCTCCATATATCAAATGTGGAATTGGCGTACTGAAATCAAAAAATGGATTTTTTTCATTAACTAATATTGAGCACCTTTTCTCTTTTGAACTCGTATTTTATAAATATTAAATTTTTTGTGTTCCTTATTTTTCTCTTTTATTTATAACATGTCCAATATGAGCTTCAGCTCTTGGATAGTTTTTTTCTTGGTACTTGGCTCATTGGTCTATATTTAATAAATATGTATTAAATGAATCTAAGTGATTATAATTTCTATCTTAGGAGAATTTACAATTTAAAAGTCGTTTAGTTCAATAAATTTATTCTGAAACCGCTGGATATTACTCTTAACGTCGACTTCTTATGTAGATGATATTCAAACGTTGTAGGGTTTCCAGATGACCACACTCAGTTACCAAACTCTGACTTCTTTTCCAGATGGTGACAAACTCTCCAGTCGGATATGATGGCAACAGTTGAATTAATTTTAAATTCTTCTAAGGTGGAAATTATAAATCTTCATTTAGTATAATTCTACTTTCCATTATAATTATGTATTAAATTATTATAAATTTATAAATATTTTCTATTATACTGTTAGATTTAATTGTATAGAGGGCAGTACTGCTAGGTAGCCCATCCGCTCGGCTGCAGACGCTCGCTCATAACGATACCACCTATAACAAAGGCCTAGGCGCTGAAACGTCATACATTGTTACATCACCTCATTAGGCCATTGTTAATCGTATTTCCACCAATAATAAGCCGTAAATTTGCCCTTGATGATGATATAACAATGAATGACGTTTCAGCTCCCAGGCCTTTATTATACAGGGTGTCCCAGCGGTGCACGTCCAAACAGAAAACTGAGTAGAGGATCTCAATGCCCATGAGAATCATCCCCATGTATATTATCCAAATTTTTACCATTTGGAGATATTAACGATTTTGTGATATTTGTCGGTAACCCCTACCTTATCCCGTTAAATTGTTTTTTCGGGAATGTATGTCGTATTTAGGAAGTTGGTTAGTGGAATTGTAC
Source organism: Rhysida immarginata (assembly GCA_023313115.1). Classification (NCBI taxonomy): domain Eukaryota; kingdom Metazoa; phylum Arthropoda; class Chilopoda; order Scolopendromorpha; family Scolopendridae; genus Rhysida; species Rhysida immarginata. The sequence goes on from JAHWFO010088925.1 coordinate 2,024,789, forward strand.
GAGCATTATTATTATTATTAAATTTCAGAAAATGGACGAATTGCATGTATAAAAGTTTTCAGAAATCAAGTTAAGATAAGAAGCTCTGAGTTGTCATGAAGTTTCAGAAATCTTTGATGATGAATCTAAACAAAAAAAAATCAAGGCACCAACTTTTCATCAATTTTACGTATTTTATAAACTTCACAATTAATAGATTATCAAAGATTCTGGAAAATTTTTTTTGTTTAGATTTATCATCAAAGATTCTGAAACTTCATGACAATTCAAAGCTTCCTACTTTATCTTTGATTTGCGAAAAAATTTTTTCCATGCAATTTGTCCATTTTCTGAAATCTAATACTACGTTGCCCAAAGAATACAATTCCACTAACCAAATTCCTCAAAACGACATACCTTCCCGAAAACGCGCATTTTACGCTCAACCGCAAGGCAGTGAGAAAAGGACTGCATGGTGGAACGGCGAAGTCCAAGAAGCTGTCAAGGCAAAGAAGGAAGCCTATTTGCTATGGCTTGCAAATAAGTCACCTCCGAGTCGAATTCGGTACACTGAGGCGCGAAAAGCAGCATCAAAGACAATATCAACGGAATAAAGTAGGGGTTACTGACAAAAATCACAAAATCATTAATATCTATATAATGGAAGCATTTCGGATAACATACATGGGGGTGATTCTCATAGGTATTGAGGTCCTCTATTTAGTTTTTCATTTTGTTACGTGCACCGTTGGAACACCCTGTATGTGTTTTTTCAATAATATTACTGAATTTATCCAGGAATAACCAAGAAAATAAATAAAGAATGAATAAATCTGAAAATCTATTATTATGTTAATTTTCTTTTTCTTTACATAATTTACATACTTAGCCAAATTTAAGACGGACGTTTTGTAACTAAATTAAATAATCATCAAAAGCAGAATTTTAATGGTTTCTTTAAAATAGAAAATTCTAAGCGCATGGCATGGGATTCATAGTAATCTCTTGCATCGTTCTCCTTGAAAAATTCGATATTTACAGGATTTAGGCCTACTTACATGTCAATAACATGAGACATTCGGTTTTAAACTCTTCTTCCATGGGAAAATGGGAGCTTTAAATTGTAATTAAATTATTACGAGTCAAGTAATTAAATTAGGGATGTTATAATTTTCCCATTAATTTCATTAAATAATGAATGTCTTTTTAAAAGCAATAAGAGCTATGTTTTAGATATGCAGATTTATAGAAAGCAAAAAATATTGCATTTTTTGCTCGTAATTGACACAAGTCTTTTTATGCTTAACTTTTCAGAGTTTATAGATGAAGTGAATATATTTTATTTTTAAGTAATATTATTAATTAAACGTAGTTTTTATTTATTGTTTAAAAGAAACATGAAATCAATTATTTATTTAGTTAGTTTTTCATTTCCTCATTTTTCTTGGTGCTGTACTTTTATTTAGACTTGGAGTTATTTGGGCGCTAGTTAAGAAAATTGCATTTCTGAACTGCTTCAGTTTAGCGTCTTAGATATAATCGAAATTATATAATTAATCGTCAGTTTTGAATCAAGAGAACTGGATAAGAAAAGATAGGCATTCATGGGAAGATATAGTGGTTGGAGAATAAAATGTAATTGTTTCACAATTTGATACATGTATTGTAGAACCATCTTGCCGCCATTACATAAAATTTAGACCTGATGAACGATGGATTCGTGCATTGAATACATAGTGCATAAATTAACTGAACTTTAATTTACCATACAACAACTGAAGTTAGGGATTTTCAATGGTCCACAAATCATTCAGCTCCTAAATGACCCACATTTCATAGAATCAATGAATGAAATCGAATTCTGTGCTTGGTCTTCATTGGTACTTGTTGTGAAAAACGTTTTTAGTAATAAGAAAGCAGACAACTAAACTAAATTAATAGGGGAGATGCTCTTTCATTTCAACAGACTTGGTTGTGAAATGAATGTTAAAATCCATTATTTGTACATTTACTCACGTTACAGAGAATCATGGTGACTTAAAGAGATAAGAGCAAGATGAAAGATTTCATCAAAACATAAAAACAATAGAAGGCAAATGTGTTCTAAATTTTAATATTCTCAGAATTTCCTCCCATTTTTTTTTTGCTGAGGGATCGTTTTTATCTTAATAACAGCCATGCCGCATATATTCGCTAGGAATCGGACCTAATTTTTTTTTATCAAAATAATAATTTTATTAATCTATTTTTATAAAAGTACGGTGAACTCCATTTCTGGATTTTGTTTGTGAGAGACAATCCGCATTTTAACTCGGGTACCTTTTCATGGCCCTAAGCCGAGCCACTTTGGAGTGTTCTTCCAATATTAATTCTATTAAAGAAAATATAATAATGATAAATTTATTAATTATATAATAAGTGCATACCACATACCCAAAGAATAAGTCATGCATGTCTAAGTGCATTAAAGTGAAACCGCGAATGGCTCGTTAAATCAAAATAGAATTATTTTTTATTTCTAATAATATTATTATATTAATATGATTTTGGACTTGTACTTTTTAAAGTGATTCATTATAATAGCGAAACATTATATTTAATATATTACTATAATACAGTTTTGGTATAATGTCCTTAATTAAATGAAAGGGCAGAAATTTTACAAAGTGACAACAAAACTTAGTGCACAACTCTAATCGTAGTTTATAAATTAACGATGAATACAATCATTCAATGAACACATCATTAACCTTATTGAAGCACATTATCTCATATCTCATATAATAGACAGTATTATAAATATATACATCTCGTATCTCGTTTATTATGCATAGCTCATTTCCTCTATGATATACTATCTCTTGTCGTATAGAGTGTAATCTATTAGCTTCCAGCCTTTCCATTAATTCAAAAGTGCCCAGTGTAATTTTTCAAGACGATAAGCGTAAGAGAGAGAGAGAGAGAGAGAGAGAGAGAGAGAGAGAGAGAGAGAAAGAAAGAAAGAGAGCAAGTTTGCTATAGAAATTTCAATTCTTTATTAAGGGATTCTCCTTTTTGAATGCGCTGAAAAGCAACTTCCTCGAAGGTATGGAATGGGCGCAAAAAGAAGAAGAGGAAGGGAAGAGGTTACACTTGAATGGAGTTTAAGTGCAACCCCCTTCTTCCATTATATTATCCACGGCACATAGACAATGGAATCCCTTTACCCCTCCACTTGCCGCCCACCCCAGCAGCAGAGGCTTAGCGCTTTTGAGGGCAAGCGCAAGGAATTCCGAGGCAATGAACGTGGGAACCGCTCAAAACTGGACAAGCTGTTCTCCCCAAATCCTTTGGTCTCCACAACGACGAGTTTGCTTTTCCACCTTTTGGATAACCAGCCTCCATCTTTTTTTTGCGGTTGCTGTAACTTTTCTCCTTTAGCTGTTCTTCTATTTCTTATTCACATGATGATTTTAATACTTCCTCTGTCCGAAATTATTTTGTGTGCATTCATAATACAAAAATAAAGTTGAAATGCATACCATATTTTCGGACAGGGCAGGATAAAAATTTAAGGCGTGGTTCTTCAAATTAGTCATTTAGCGTCATTTTTAAGAAGCCCTAAAGTTAATTTGTCCAATATTATCATTTATACGTTTAAAAACCCCATATAATATACAATAAAGACGCATGTTTGAAAGGGGCAGGGTACAATTGAATCAGGAGAATGCAGCTTGTTTCACTTTTAGGTTCCCACTATTACTCTATCACTCTATGAAACTGGAAGAGGAACGGAATTAAGTTTCCCCAAAATGGTCTGGTCAACATCAAAATTGACAGATAGGTAGAGTGCTGCGAAGAACTATGCCTTGTGTAACTGAAACTTTGGTGGAACTAATGCCATCGGTGCTCTTTCAATGGTCTTCGCAACCACAAAAACCCAGACCATTGTGAAGTTTTTCTTTTTTTTTAATTTATGAATTGGGATCCAATGCGTCCATCCAGGGCTGTATGGCCAGAAGCCGACGAGTTGGGTCCCTGGATGGACCTGGATTGACCACTGCTGTATGATGGTCGCAGCAGCCAGGGAAGGTGAAGATTGCCTATCATTGATGATCGCCCATCCAGCGACTAGCCGTGCCTGATGTTGCTTAACTCCACCAAATGACGGGACTTTAGAGTATTAAAAACTAATCTTAATGGTACTATAGAGGTTTGCCGTCTCTCATTTTCACGGTTGTTTCTTTGTGTGACGAATGTCTGAGAAACAGTTCTTCCAAACAATGATATTTGGTGGAGACCGGACATCAAAACTTTGATGTTTTGGTTTTCATGTTATGGATTGGCTCATTAAAGGTCAAAACTTTTGTAACACCACGAAATTACTGGACATTTTGTGCTTCTACGCTATAGAAGTATTTCAGAGAACCTCTATTATCTTAGCAAGGTAATTACCCGCGCCATTACTGATCGCCGCATAACAGAATGAATTTAGAGGATAGTGCGAAAAAGTTGAATTGTCTCGTCTACATAAGGTTGATTCCAGTTTATTAAGCAGAGGAAGTTTTGTCGGTTTCGCTACGAACTGTTCCTGCGATGATGTTAATCGGTGATGATGCTCGATTTGATGGTCTTGCGTCGTGCTATTTGCCGATACCGCAACAAAAGTTCTGCAAAGAATGGAGAGGTCTATTTTTGACCATTCGTTCTGGAATGCTTTCCAAGGTCACTTTTTTGCAGTCCGAAGGCACAAGACTTCATTGGAGCACAGTCTGATGGGTTGCGAATATATCTGTGAAGAGGGTAATTTTGCCGCTAGTTTTGTTATGATTCCTGTGAAAAATTTGCGGTTGATTTAGCGCTTTATCTTGACGGTTACCTTTATATAAACGCCGTATAAAACAAGAAGCTCATCTAACAAAATTCCAGTAGGCTGCGTTATCTTCGCCTTTTCATAGATTTTGTGAAGCATGAATCTTCTGGAGGGACCCTCTGAAAACTTTTTCTTGCATTCTAGGTAATAATCGATATACACGCGTGGACGATAGACTACTAGACTATGGGTCACTTTTTATTGCTATCGTTCAAACAAAACCAGGCCTCGTTTAGGGTAGTGACAAATGTTCATCGGTCACCTGCTAAATATTTTTCTTATAATTTCCTGTTTGTTTTACGCTATACGGTGCGTCGACGGAGCAGTTAATGAACGTGCGGCATAATCTCTTATCAAATCGCAAATCTTTTCGAATTATCTTATTTACCAAGCTTCTTGGCGATGGCATGCGGCCTGGAAGTGTTCTTTTGCAGAGGTAATTTCCGAACTTTTGCGACAGTATTGCGGTTACGCTTTGGAGCGGTGCGTGATTTAGGACACTTAAGAGCTGTGAAGCAGTTTTCTAATCGTCTCTTTCAATTCCAACGATTATACGAAGAACACTACCTTCCAAAAAGAGACCTTCCAATAGCTTTGCTTCGTTCCGCAGTTTGCCAATTACAGTATTTTTTCCTCGGAAAGGGAGACCTGCTTCTTTATCTGTAAATTCTACCGGGATCCCATTTTCACGTAAAATAACCCAACGGACAATCGACAGTCGAACAGTGAAGTGTACATTTGTTCAGATGGGACGAAAGCAGCGCTTTCACAAAGCTCATCGAACTAGAATAAATTCCAAATGAAATACACTGAGGTAGTCAAGAAGCCTGACCAACCCAAGCGGTTTTCCATATTATACAAAAAAGAAAATAAGATTGACGATTGTCAGAATGAAAATACAAACGAAATAAAAAAAAAACGAGAAAGAGGATTGAAGATTATCACATCTTCCAGTAGCCCGGGAAAGAAACGTTGATGATATCTTCAAAGTTGACGTCAAGAATGTGCCTCGGTTTTCGATACTTCATATGCCACTTCATATCCATTGAGTTCTTCAGTATTCCAGTCACTAGGTCATTATCGTGAATCTTCATTTTTTGCACCATAATCAAAAAGAGGTCCTGTATAAACTTTCCGATATGGGCCATGTTTGTTCAGCTTTATATTCAGTGTAATGTACAGCTCCTGCCTCATTGTAGTCGTTTCCTGTCCTGAAGATGAAGTTTATTTCGATACGCGAAGGCGATATCAATAAACGATACCCAACGGTCAATGGAGCCGGCTTAAATATTACTACACTACTGCGCAGTCATGCACTCTCCAATCAAATATAGTGGCAAAAATAAAAATTTGCATATCTCGTCTGCACCAATAAATCTGAATTAGCCTTCTGTAGAATAGTTGATGCGAACTTTGTCGAGAATGAATGACTGATGAAGCACATGATGATGACTGCGTTACAAGAGCCAAATGGAAGAACGTATAACTTCTTATTTATAAAATCTTGTAAGGAGTAATTACGTAATGAGCTATTTTAGTGTCTAAATATACATATCGAGATATTAACGATGAGTCCCTATATGTCTCCCCTTAGACGATTTTAAATCAATCATAATTCTTAATTAGATTAGGCTAGATTAGTCTAGGTTCCGACTTAATTTTCTTCTGCACAAGCTATTTCTAAACGCTGTTTTGAGCAGATTTATGCCTAATATTTGAGGATTATCTTTCAGCAGGTTGTTGGAATTGGGAATCGATCTCTCAAACAGGAAGTTGACCGATAGCCTATTTTTAACATTGCAATATAGCCAAAAACAAATTACACGAAAGCTATTACTTTATTAATAGCAATTTTTAATTACAACCGATTCAAAAGAGATACATCTATGAAATCTCTGCAGTCCCTCAATGTAGCCTCCAGCTTTGGGTAGAATCCGTTTCCAGCGTGGAAACCATAGTACACTTGTAGAAGCGTCTGTTCTATGGATGGTGAGAATGAAGCGATTTATGGCCTGCAAAACTTCGGGAACAGTTGGGAAGCGGATGCCACAGTCAAACAAAAGATTTGACCCATCACTTTTGACTTTCGTTGGGACCCTTATAGGCGCAATTCATTTAATTGGCGTTTCAGTTTGATGGGCCTATGTCTCATCCATCATCTTGATACAGCGAAGGAAAACCTCTCCTTAGTACTCATAGCATTCCAAGTGGGTTTTAAACGTGTGTATACGCGAGAAACACTGGATCCGTATCCTGACGTACGTAACAACCGTATTGCCACTAATAATGAAACAATGGTGCAAACATTTGCAAACTGGACAGACTTACTAGTTTTTCCAAAACGTTCGTGTGTCTTTTTTATTAAAACCTGAAATAATTCATTGACTTATGAAACGTTTACAGTTTTTTGTAGTTTAATTTACAATAATTAAACAGTGAACATACTCATCTGATGGTTAACAAATTGATGATGTATGGTCCGCCCAAACGCCATCATTCAAAGCACTCGTCGAAATAAAATTTTCTAAAATTTTCTATAATTAATATTCTGTTCTCTTTAATGCATTAGAGTGCAAAATATTCTAAGTAGTGTCAAAATTGACAAAATTCACATCCATTTGTTATTCAATTGAATATAGATGCATGTTATTCATTTACAAATGTCATTGATTAATATTGTATCCACAAACTCGCAACGGCTATTTGAAGTTGCTCTTTACCCAATTGATAATTTACCTTCACACTTAGAATAGCATCTCATTAAAATTATTTTTCTGGCTTTTTAACAAAATCTAAACCATTAAAAAGAAGAAACACCCGAATGAAAAATATTACTTGTATACAAACCGTATTATTAAACTTCATCAAAGGGTAGCTCTTGATTATATCAAACAATACTCTTTCATGAAGATTTAGAATTTGATACAAGATTAGCAGTAGAGTTTCTAAGTTTTTTTGAAGAATGCAGAGTCTAATATTAATTGTTGTTAATTTATTTTCTAATAAGAAATAATATGCCCAGAAAGCATAGAAATTTAACAGCGAAATATCTGGAAGGAGCCTGGTCTCCATTTCACGTTGCTTTTAATACCACATTGAAAGAGAGACAGAGAGAGGGACTGAGAGAATTAACTAGCCAAAGCCATTCGGGGATTAGATGCTTTAAGGACTAGAAATGGTCATTTGGCTCCCAAATGTAAATGTTTGTTGATGGGTGGAAACACGAAGCTAAGCAGAAGTTTAAACGAAGAGCAAAGCAAACCGGGAGAACCATAGATTTGCTTTCCTTCTTTTTCATGTATCAGCTTAGAATATGGGAGACTTTGCATGAGATTATCTTGTAAGGAAAGTTTTTACATTGAGTAATCTTTTACATAATTATTATTTTAGAAACAGGTTTTTAAAGGAGAAAATGAGATTAGAACAGACCGTGAATTCTTTTTCTTGTCTTTGAGTAAACTTATGACATGATTTAATTAATTTATTTTTAGAGACATTAGGTAGCATTTAAAGTTTAATCTCGAATGAATAATGTATAGACATCTAAAAGTGATTATTCTCAAATAATCTTGTTTAAAGTTGTTTGCAACTGAAGATTAAAATCAAGCAAATTTGAGACTAATTTTGCCTTAGTTGTTATTCTTCATCTGATTCTGAAGTTTCAGCTTTTTAGATGGTATTTTTGAATTATGAATTTATTTATATAAGTCTGCATTGCTATTCTAACTGAAAAGAGAATGAACAAAACAATAAGAGGGAGAACAAAATTACATTATAAAATCTTTTTCTCCTAATCAAAGCTGAACGAGAAAGCTTCGATTATCCGCGTCGTTCCTAGTCAATTTTGCTTCCAATTTCAGTCGGCAATCCAATTTCATTCATTTTGAGTCTCAACTAAACAGGAAATTTAAGTCTGTAATCTAATTCTTTAAAACATTGTTCTCTATCTTCAATCTCAAAGCGATTCTGCGATTTCGAATTCCACTTTTACTTGTAATTAGTAAATTAGAGAGTTTAGCTAGTAAGAAACAAAGTCTTCAAAATGAAAATTCAGAGATTCAGGCAAAGATATTTAACGTAAAGATATTTAACATACAAATTACTATAATTATTTCTTATTTATAGTATTATTTAGTATTCATAATGGGGTTTCTAATCACGGTTATATTTTTTTCTTCATTATAATTTTAAAACCTCCAAGAGGACGAAAAAATATATTTTCATTGGGAATGCCGGCTTCTTGGCGAGGACTAATTAATCTTATTAATATTTAAATGAAAGGTACTCAAGAATATGTTTACTAAGTACTTAATATCAGTTCAAATTTGCTTGAAAATTAACTTTTTCTGAAGTTGGTAAACCATCACGGCAGTTTCGCTGTAATGTTACTTAGTACAGAATTTGCTCCAAATTAATAACTACCTCCAAATGTCCTAAGATTACGAACAAAAATTTTACCTGGTATGAAACGGGTAACCGAAAAAGACATGGGAATCGATTGAGCAGGGTTAGCATTTTAATACCTGAAAATCCGAGCGGCAGAGATCGTCCGTTTTGAGTACTTGGCCAAAGTAAAAGTTAATATGGGAATGTATATGAGATACAGAAAGTACACCAAAGCACAGCAGAAACCGAAAAGATAGATATTCCTGAATTCTGTACACGATTTCAGCTGGAGTACCTAGGCTGCATATTAAGAAAACACACAAAAGTCGAAGTTTTAATGTTAATGGCTCCACCCTCACTGACAAGTGCTAAGACATTGCATTGTGAAATATGCCACTGTGAGCAAAATATCTGTTTTCCCATGCAATTGTTACTGAGCTTCAATTGACTGTATTAACGCCTGAACTCCCTTTGCACTTACTAATTTGGTTCACAATAAAGGAAAAATAGGGTAAGTATTACTGTACCCGTAAGAATACAATAAAGGAAAACTGGAGTTAATGTTATAAGCATAAGATAATATATTAATGGAAAAATGGAAAGAAAAATTCCACGATTTAGATACGAACTGGGGGCCACAAGTATCACATTACAAATCGGTCTATGTCGGACACGGGACAACAAGGCTGTCCCCGAATTCCTAAAGACTAGAAGGAAGTCAAAATGGAAGCGCAATGATATGAGCTTTAATGTAGTCATGCTTTGAATTAGATGGTTTCAATTAGATAGTTCAGCGCAGGAACTTCTTATAAGAGCAATTCAATAAGAACCTTTAAAAGAGACAATGTTATCCTTGTAACCAATTTGCTTGTAAGTCCACCAATCAGCTTCGAGTGTATTTCTCCTGATTGGTGGACAGATACCACATATTCGGCAGCGTGGACCTGCCTCATTGTAGTCGTTTCCTGCCCTGAAGACGAAGTTTATTTCGAAACGCGTAGGGTATACCAATAAACGCTACCATATTGCTATCGCTGGATCTGTTCTTATTATTCCACAATTAATTACTGATAAAAGTATCTTTCAATGAAGAATTTGTCCCCATGAAAATCAAAAATGTACCAATCTGAAGACAGGGAGAAATATTTCATCTGAAATAACGTGCTAAGACAGTCTCAACCTTTTTTTTAAAAATGATTGAAACCATCTATTTCAGAACCACGACTACTTTAAAGAAACTGATCGACTCCATTAAAACGGAACCAATGAAGATGTCCTATCTTTCTTCAAAAAATCTGCAAATTAATAGTTTATGAACATTAAAGCTCGGAACATCAACAGGAGGACCAGTGAGAAGGTACTCTATCAACCTGTGACGGCTTTGTTTATTTAAACTTTAATTAAGTTTATATTATCTTCTATTTAATCAAATAATGTATGTTCAAGAGGTTTGGAACAATGAATAATACTGTCATGCTCAAAAGTTAATGGATTTACAAGATCGGGCTGTTCCTGGACTGCGACATAAGTGAGAATTTTATTCCAGTAGTCGGTTTGGAAGCTATCGTCACTGAAAGTTTACATGGTATTCCTTCCACCATTTTCCCGGGCTGCGTACAGATATAATTTGTGTAAAAGGCGCAAAATGACCTAAGTAGTCGACGCTAAAAATTTCTAGAACCCCCCCCCCCCTTCCACCATTCCCCACTGTTCCAGGTAACTTTTTGTTTTATCTCTAATTTGAACGGTTATTTCAGAAAGAGGCCTTCTATAATGTCATAGAATATACGAGTCCTCCACTCCGACAGAGCACTGAAACTCAAATATTTACCAAAACATATAAGACAATGCATTACAAGCTTACTGCATAAACTTATAATACACTCAAGCTGAAAAGAGGAAAGTCATTAAAGAGGAAAAAACTTACTAATACACACCTTAGGAAAAGAGGAAATAATTAAAGAGAAGATTAAAGTTGTACACATGGAAAGCTTAATCTAGACAGTGCCTAATGTTATGCTATTTAACTCTTAAGGTTTGCGTGCGACTGAATAAACAGAGAGAATATCTTCATTCAGCGCTCTTTGTTGCCTATCGAGACGGTTGAATTGATTTCATGCGTTCGGGATAGACGTTTTAAAAAGAGAATAAGGCGTTCTTCAGAGTGGTCGCTCGAAGCCTTGCACACCGTCTGGCTCATCAATACCTTCGGGGGGAATGATCGATTAGCAAGAGAATGATGCGATCGTCTCAATCGGAAGAGAGAGAGAGAGAGAGAACGACGCCAAATGTCACTTCTACTCACAGCAAATGAGCTTTATATGGCTTCTTTTCAAATGATTAATATTAAAAATTGATATTTAAAAATAAGGCCTCGAGGAAGAAAGAGAATGATATAAAATCCTAAATATTTTTGAGAAAACTAGTTCTACCTCAGCCAAAAAAATGAATGAAATGTTCTTCCGACTTCATTATGGGATGCATATTTACTTCAAACTCAATCGATATCTTCAAATGTAGCCAACATTAAAGATCACCGCTTCAATTTAAATTTCATCCGCTAATGAAAGTGAGAATGTATTTTTATGCTCGTTCTTTATGGCGGGTTTATAACACTTTTCTTTTGTCGTAAAAGAAAGGTGGGTCACTTTTACTCCTCTGATTCTTTTAGGATTTCTGCCCCCCCCCCTCCCCTTTTCGTATGTGTGTGCAACCCTTAATTGAGGCGAGCTTCACTCTTTCTTCGCTTATCCGTTGCAGGGCATTCTGCCAAAAAATTCGTTTGAAAATTTCCGGTTATTTATTATTGAATAGTGTAAGAGGAAGAGCTTCTGGTTCTGGGTCTCTTATGAGATTACAAAATACACTAACCAAGTTAAGTAGCTAAAAGGAGAAAAGATGGGAAAAAAATCTCTTAAACGAAACCAACGGGAGCGTTGCTTTTATGAAGATTATAATCGCAGTTTGTGTTTGGAAATAAATAATTTAATTATATAAAATTGGATCGCACTTTAGTTTCTGCGAAAGCCTTGAAATAAAATATTGAGTCCTTATTTTCTTAAGTAAACCATTTCTTACGAATAAGACGAAATTAGTTATTTATAAACCACAATTTCTTTAAGTAGAATTTCGCACGTTTTTTTTTCTTCTTCAAGTAGAATTTCAAGTTCGAGCTTCTGTATCATTTTCAATCCTCTTCCCTTAATCATTCAAAATCTAAATTCTGTTTTCCTGTCTATCTATTCCCTTTATATATTCGGAAACTCCACGTGGGACCTAAAAAGCCACGTACTTACTGGGACTAAATTTCGAGGTAGGGATCTAATGAAATATTTGGATGTAGGATGTCAAATTTCAAATTTCAAGGGAAAATTATGCTTAAAAGTCCATTAACTCAGGGTTCCACGATATTGCATGACCTTGGAGCAATTTTGTTTGAAATGAGTGTTAAGACTGAGAAACAATGCTAACTCCCCAATACCGTGAAAGTTGTGAAATAGTTTCTTATTCAAAATTTCTTAAACAGTCTCAGGATACGTTATATAGGGTAGCAATTGTGTTTGTAGAAGCAGTGGTTCCTTCCTTTCACATGTCGAAAATAAAAACGTTTCCAAGCCATAAATTGCTGCCGATGACACAGTTTTCCCTAAAATTCATCGAGAATTTCAGCGTCATGAAAACCTTTACATATTCAGTGCAAGTAATTCTTATAGGCTTCATTATGTACAGTCATCAAAGGGAAATAATCCACACTTGAATTTTACTCTTAAGTTTTACCGTTTCAATATTAATTTATTTTTAATAATTTAATATTACATTTAGATTTAACATTATTAAGATTTTCAAATTTAAATAATTATAATTAAAAAAGCTATTAAAACAACACGTTAGCATGAAATGTAATATTAAGTATTAAACTCGTGTGGATTATTTCCTGTGGTTGACTGTATATTAGATATAGATGTAACTAGAAGAGTACCTAGAGTATATGAAGGAATTGAGTTATTCTCTTCAGAGATGGGCATGTTTTATCAGACGTACTCTTTTTAGTACATTTTCGTTGAAAAGTGCTTATGCGATCGGTTTGTCTAGAATTCCGTCCGTCTGTTCTAACAATGCATTGAGTTGCAAAGGAGAAAGTGGGCCTAGTGGATTGTTGGAGAAAAGAATCATCATTTCGTGATGTGGACTCTTTTCGTCTCTGCCCGCTCTATACATTGTTGGGATGGTGCAGGACAGCGTTGCCAGATGTGGTAAATTTTTTAAAGCGCTTGTCCTTGTTTTCATTGTTTTGTGCTAATTTAAAAATGCCCAACAAAGGATAAGGGCTTTAAAAAAATTACCACATCTGGCAACGCTGGTGCAGGATGCACGTGATAGACGAGTATTGAAAGGGGGGGGGGGGACGCTGCCAATTGACTAAACCAAAAGGATTTCTTTATTAGTAGGGAGTTTATTATTTAAGATGATAACGAATTAATTTTTTACATTCTGTTTACACCAATTGATAATACGGGTCAGAGTACGAACAAATTCGAAGGTGAGACAGCAGGAATATACCATATGGCACTATTATGATACCCCCTTAAAAGTTTCAATGCTAAGATTGATATGTAATATATCAAACAACTCGTACTGACGTGTCATGGATGAATATATCGAGTAATTAATGATAGTCGAAATTGGTTTGTAATATGTGTTCTAAAGGTACCATTATGTCATCATTGGAAACTTTCAATGCTGAGATATGGCATGTAATACAATTATAATGTATATCAAGCACTCGTTACGAGTTGTTAGACCTATTGTTATCCATAACTAATTGCTATCAAGAGCAAGTTGCTATTAGGTCTGACATTATCAATAACTAATTTCTGTAGACATATTGTTGTCATTAAC